>SWBJ01000369.1:0-48408 GCA_024195555.1 Aureobasidium sp. EXF-12298
ATCCCGTCCGCTCTGCCATACATAAGCAGTTGAACGGCAGATTAGTACTACGGTGGGTGACCACGTGGGAATCCCTGCTGCTGTATGTTTTGCATTTTTGTTTGACTGATTTACATCTTCTTTTATACCTTGACACTGCTGCCATACGTTTTGATCCAATCTTACTCTATCTCGTTATCCCCTGCAAGGTTTATCAAAGCTTTCTCGCTTACATCCTGAAGGACTGCGTTTTTGATCGTGACTGTGTTGTCTTGACTCAGCGGAGGCACGCGAATGAATATAGACCCGCAGTATTGATGCCTATGTCCTTCGGCCCGAAGACAGGAGCTCAAACGATCAGATTGTGAACTGAAGATACCTAACTTGCAACATACCATAATCAATCATACCTCCAGGCACATACAGATGGTTGACAAAAAAGCTTGGATAGGACATCCAAAAACAGCTGTAAAACAGAATGGCTCACGGATACTCAACACACCCCGAGCAGCGATCTTCCAATAGGTCATGATGCTAGATTAGCAGTTGCTTCCTCCAGGTACGTGTGAAGAGTTCTTGTTCGCGCCTTCCTCCGAAGATCAATCGAGAAAAATTGTATACCAGGGTCATACAAGCAACAACCGTTCCTGTCAAGAGAATAGAAACATCGGCTGCAAGAAAGCGTGTGAATTCGCAGGATGTCACAGTGTAACTCCAATACAACTAGACGGTGAGGGAACTTGTTATATTCACAGCATATCAATCATCCCCTAAAGAGTTAGAGTACCCTGAACCTGAATGTCCAAAACACTTTTTCCAACCATCACCACAAAGTCACCAGAAGGCAACATCCACTGCTGGCTTCTCACATCCCAGATACTAAGATCCCTCCTCCTCAGTGGGAATGCCATGACTACACTTGCACCCGGTTGCATCAACTGCTTCTCAAATCCACGCAAGACTTTAGGGACACCACTGCCAGGGATACTGATGTAGAGTTGAGCGCCCTCAGCAGCAGCAACACTACCGGTGTTCTTGACGGAAGCAGAGATAGTGGCGAGGTTGTCGTAGAGTGATGGTGTACCACCTTCTGCAGCAATACCTGTTGTTGAGCCTGGAGGTACTGATGAGCGTATGGCACTTGCATTGACCGAGATACTCAGTGAAGAGTAGTTGAAACTCGAATACGTCAGGCCATAGCCAAATGCAAAACGAGGTGCAATGTTTTGCCGGATAAAGTGTTTATAGTCGATAAAAAGTCCTTCGGTGAAGTCAGTCTGCGAGTATTGAGGATTGGTTCTGTCAGGTAGAGTCGGTCTTAACAAAGAGCCATAATCTGATTCATTTTTGGCGACGGTGAAGGGAAGACGTCCTGATGGAGATTGACGACCGTACACAATCTCTGTTAGTGAGTTTCCACTGTATTGGCCTGGAAGATTGGCGTAGATCACGGCAGTGATGTTTGGATGATCGATCCAGCGGTCAACGAGACGGACGCCTGCGCTGTGGATAAAGACTATGGTGTTGTTACACTGAGAAGCAACATTGGTCACCAGCGTGTCGGAGTAGACATCCGCAAGCGTACTACGATCCCAGCCTTCGCTAGACTGAGAATTGATCAACACCAAACACGGGTTATTAGGGTTTTTGACTGTAGGATTCTGCGAGGTGAAGTCGGTGTACAGGATAGTGCCATCAATAGCAGCCTGTTGACGGAACGCATCTTCGGGAGAGATAGACGACACAGGTGTGATAGCGCCAGATCCACCTCCGGTGTACAGCGTGCCGTTCAAAGCAACCTCGGGACCGGAGAAGCCGGCCGGAAGCACTTGAGCCGAGTAGATCAGGTCATCCAGATCAGTATAGGGCTTTCCATTGGTAAACGCTTGCGTATTGAGCTTGCCCTGTTGGTAGAGTTGCGAGTCAGTAGCGGATGTATTTATTCCGCCGGGAGCATCGTATCCGAAAAGCGACAGGACTTTGGGTTTGCTGAGTGGAAGTGCGTTATTCAGGTTTTTGACCAGCACATGGCCTTCAACAGCGCCTTGGAAGAGTACAGCTTCCGATTCTGCCTGACGTGCATCGGCATCATTTAACCCTGGGTTTGGTAAGTTGGCAAATCGATACCAGGTCGCTAGAATACGAGTGGCCATGTCGTCCAGACGAGTGCTGTTGATGGAACCATTCTTGACTGCAGTAGCGAAGCTGTTGACATCCAGATACATGGAACTAGGCATGACCATGTCTAGACCTGCATTCACACTAGCCACGCCTGTATGCTGCGCATACCAATCGCTCAGCACAAAGCCTTCGAAGCCCAGTTCAGTCTTGAGGAGGCCGTTCATAGTCTTGCTATTTTGGCACTGGAAAGTGGTCAGTGGTATACTGGTGTTTAAAAGTATACAGTACTTACAGCATAACTGTTGTTGAGTCTCTGGTATGAGCACATGGTCGAGCCAGCCCCAGCTTTGACGGCATCGTAGAAAGGCCACAAATACAGCTCATGCATAGTCCTATCATCGAGATTCGATGAGACTGAGTTGTTCAAGTTGATCAAGCCACTGATAAAGCCCTGGAGAAACGGACTACGGTTAGTCTCCTGCTCGTTGGCGATAAAGTGCTTCACACAGGCAATGACAGAGCGCTGCATTCCCTGAATAGTAGGCGCGATCAGGGAACCCGAGAGGTACGGATCGTTCGAGAAGCCTTCCCAGTTCCTTCCTCCTGTCGCGATTCTGCCTAGAGGACCAGCCACGGGACCAAGAAGCACATTGACACCCTTTGTCTTGAACTCTTGACCGATATGATATGCACGATCATATGCCAGAGACCTGTTCCAGGAGGCACCGATGTGAAGTTGTGCAGGATAGCCATTCACCTTGCTAGCAGTGCGAACTCCGCTCTCAGCATCGTTCAAGCACATGCCTGGGAAACCAAGACGAGGGACGCTGCCAGTAAAGCCACTGCAACTATGGGTTTCTGACGAGCCCAGAGTAATGTTTGCTTTCTCCTGAACAGTCATCTGAGCAACCAACGCTTTGGCTTAACTGTAAGCCTGCGACCAGTCTCCACTGCCTTGGCCCTGCGGCGACGGATAAACAGGAGGTGAACGTCCATAGGAATAGTAACGCTCAGGAAAGAGGATGAGAGTCGTCCATTTTGCAAGTTGAGCAATGGTATCGGAGATGAAACCTTCCAGAGTACTACCAGCTTCTGTCAAAACACTGCCCAGAGATGTGGCACCAGTTCCAGGGCCAGCAGCAGACGCCAAAGCACTTGTGATCTGAGCAAGAGAGGGCTGAGTGGTACTTTGTGCGCTGACGATAGCCGAGCCATAGGTGCAAACTAAAAGCAGTCCGGCAAGGAGCCGGGAGAATGATTTAACATGCATGTTTGAGTAGAAACCACAAGAACGCAAGCTTTGGGGAAGGGTGTGTTATAAGTTTACAAAACTACAAACATGGTCAGAGAGCAGCCGAAACCTTGACTCCCCTCTGATAGAGATGATCGGGACAGCGGCTCTAGGATAGCGGCCTCCATCATTTGTGAGGCCTGTAATCTGGCTTGTTCTAGCAGCGTAGGGCAGCGATGACGGGGTGGCCATGGGGTCAAGCTATCGAAAGCGATGCAGCTGAAGGACCTTGCCAGAAGTTCCGTAGTCGTATTGAATATGTGCACGGTTCTAAGCGAATGCGTAGCAAGATGCGCATCGCTAAACTTGTGCGACCCCTTGATTGGTCGTTTTGGGCATCAGAAGCCTGTCAAGAAGGCTTGCGGGGCTACGATTGATCTAAAAAAGGTCCACGTGCCGGATTTACCCCAGAGGTTTAATATACTATGTTTCATGCGGATCTGCACTTCCCGCGTGCGTCAGAAGCAAGGCAGTATCGTGTTCTCTTGATTAAGTCGGAGGACGAAAAGCAAAGAGGCCCAGAGGTTACAGCGTCGATATTCCAGACCAGATGAAGCAAGCGCGATAGCACAAAGCCGTGGACTGTGTTATCGGAAGATGGTCTCGTGAATTCAGACAAACTGTAGCGGTTAGAAGTTTGTGTAAATGAATATGCAATAATGGGTATCATGGTAAGAAAAAGACAAGAAGGAGAAAGAGATCAGAATCTAATGCATCTGCTCTCCTCATGAGCGCTCTTGCACTCGAGACCGCAAACACGAGAACCGCACTTCAAGCATTTGACGCGGCCCCAATATCCACACATCTCACAAAAGACTCTTTGTGGTGGAGCGGTAGCTGAACTAGGTGCAGAGCGAGCAGCATTGTATGAGAGTTGTGGTGCCGAGAGCAGAGCCTCGATTTCGGCCGTGGTAGCTGTGAGCGGAGCTGGCGGTGAAAGCAGAGAGTCGTGTTGAAGTTGGGGCGAGTCAACAGAAGAGTCGACAAGATAGGGTTTGAGGAAGGAAGGTATCAAGGGCGCTGAGGGAGCGGTGGAAGGGGCATTTGAGTTGACAGCAGTAGGAGCTGGACTTTGTTCGACAGCGATGGGGGTTTGTTGTGGTTTGCGTCTGGCAATAGGCGTCTTGCTCGCTCTTTGGGGAGCTTTCGGAGGTTCTACGTCGACTTCCAGGCCATGGTGCTGCTTGGAAGCCAAGGCAGCTTCGTCTTGATCCAGGTAATGCGAAAAGTCCTTGCCCGAGGCCAGAATGCGCCGCGTGTTCTGCGTCTGGCGCCGGTTCGATTTCGATTTGGGCGGAGCAATATTGACGGGCTTATGACTATCCTTGTCGAGATCGTCTAGATGTCGTTGGATGGCAGTCTGCTGGCGGACGGTGAGATCGCCTTGACTGAGGCCTGCTGTAGCGGCGCGCACACGCTTGCGGCTTGACGGGTTGATGGCCGCCTTGGAGGGATCGTATCCCGTGTCGACGACATAACTCCACCCCGGCGCTGCTGCCTTTGCTGTCGTTGGCAGCTCTTCGATGTGCGGCATTGTGTGTCTATGAGAGTCGTGTTTTAAATGTTGAAGGTTTCGTCAAGGACACACTTTCGGCGGACCCCAGCTCCTCCCCTCTTGACCCCACAGTTGTCCCTCAAACACCGTGAACCGTCACACCGTCACACGTCGGGCGGACGAGAGGAGATGATATGTCAAGCTGCTCAATTGGCTTTGGCCTTTAAACCATAGCCGTCTTATAAGAATGCTACTTGCTTCGACGTTACCCTTCCGCACTCGATCTTTCCCTGACAGTCCATCCAACATGCAGAACCAACAGCCTCCCCTTGTCAAACCAGCTCCCAAACCTGCCACCGACCCCGCCCATGGCGCTGCCATAATCTTTCTCCATGGTCTTGATGATGATGCTATGGGCTGGGAGAGTTCGTCTCCTTCCCTGGTGCTTCGCCCCGAGAACATGAACTTACACTGCATGCAGACATAGCCACACAATTCCACCAAGGAAACAAGCTACCTTACATGCAATGGATCTTTCCAAATGCGCCACATAATTTGGACGCCCGACAGAATGCTTGGTACACTCCCTCTTCTTTGCAACCCGCCCCTGCTGGTCGTCCGGAACTCGCTCCAGATGAAGACGAGGAAGGCCTAAGGAAGAGTGTCGAATATGTCGAATCGCTCCTCGATGATCTGACATCAAGAGGCATACCACCAAACCGCATAGTTCTTGGAGGCTTCTCGCAAGGTTGTGCACTGGCATTGCTTACCGAGCTGACTTCTCGCTATGCTGGAAAGCTTGCAGGTATCGTTGGCTTGATGGGATACTTGCCGCTGCCCGAGACTATTCAAAAATTACGAACCGAAGCGGGACTGCCTCACGTGGTCGGCCATGTTCCCATGTTTCTGGGACGCGGAGTCTCGGATAGACTGATTCCACGTAGCAAATGGACCGAAGGCTTGAACAAACTGAAGGAGTTGGGTGTCGATGATGGGGCCATGATGATCAAGGAGTATGAGGGCTTGGCGCATGCGTTGTCACCTGCTGTCTTGCAGGACTTGAGCAAATGGTTGCAACGAGTGGTTCCACAGTTGGAAGATTAAGGGGGTATAGCTAGCTTTTATCTGCATTCCCCAAATCAAGGGCCGAGTCTCTGGGTGCTTCCAAGAGAAGCGAGTGTCGGACCTGGTCTAGGTTCTGCGGTTGTTGGCAGTACGCCATATCTTCCATATGTCTTCTGGTCGACTGAAACGTAATGAGGTAGACGGCCAAGGAGGTTCAGCTTGCCCTCAATCCATCTCAAGATCTTCTCGTTAGGTACGAGGAATTTGACGTAGCCCAAGCCCCATAGGTATCCAACGGCAAGACCACACAAGTGACCAAGAAAGCTGGTGTTGGGGACGAGGACAGCGACGAAGAGGTTGAGGATCAGGGGAGCGGTCCAAGTGGGGATGTTGTAGGGACCCAGAGCGAAATTGGGGTTCTGCTTGTACGTCTTGATGGATTCGGAAGCCAGGAGAAGGAAGACCCAGACACTAGAGACAGGATCAGTACAGGCCGGTATAGCGAGACGCTCTGTGTCTTACCTTGCGCCTTGAACAGCAGTGTTTGATCTGAAGATGAAGCGCTCAATCAAGGTGTAGCTTCCTCCAGGGAGAAGACCGAACGCTAGCAGACTTGTTAGACACAGAATCAATTGAAGAGAGCGACAGAGACGAACGGCCTGTGAAGAGGAGCAGAGTCGGGAGAGAGCCATTCTCGGCTTCGAAACGTTCGAGGAGCGGAGTCAAAGCAAATATGTTGACGATCATGTGGATGAAGCCAACGTGTAGGAGAGGGAAGGTATTCAATCGGTACACTACGGAAGCGGTCAGACAGGCAGCTACAAGGCATAGAAGGACGATAGATACTGGTTCCAAGGTTCATCTCATTTGGTATCAAAGCGGCCCATTGTTGGAACCATGACAGTCTAAGGCTGGCGATCCAAAAAGCGACTATAACAACGAGAAGCGCACGCGTGCACAAGGGCAAGCGGAAGAGATATGAGCGCACACGACGAGCGTCGAATTGGGGCAGCGAAAACGACGGCATCGCAGGCAAGCAAATACAGGGCGAGCTGGAGAGGAACAGTAGCAGTAGCGAAGAGTCGGGAGAAGACAAATGTCGAGTCGGTCGCGTCGGTGGAGACTTGGATTCGCTCTAGAAACGCTTCCCCTTGTTTCCCTCGAAAGCACGCCCTGACCCTCTTGCACCTCCTGACGCCCGACTGTCGACCATAATGGCAGCTCTACTGTGTAAGATGCTCGAATAACTCAGACTGGAATGACCAAATAATAACTCGTGTCTTGTCTGAAGCAGGACTGCTCAGTCTCCGACACAGCCGCCGTCTGGCCCGCATCCCGCCGTACCTGTCGTTCTTGTGCATCGTCATTGGCGTCGCTTGGTTGTTGCTGCTTCCGCTCGATGAATATTCACGCCGAACCTATGTCTCCGAGAACGCCATCCTTCCTGGCCAGGTACACACCTACTTCGGTGGCAGCGAACACAATGTCTTTCGCGCATACAGACAGGAGATTGCTACTATGGATGAGCTGTCTACCGAAGACCGCTCCCAAAAGCTATACCACATGCTCGGCGCCACTGGACTGAAGCCCGCTATCCAGAACTACTCGTACTCTATCTCGGGTCAGAACAAGACGGGCCAGAATGTCTATGCACTGCTACAAGGCCCTAGAGCAGATGCCACCGAAGCAATGGTCTTGATCGCTGCATGGAGGAACATGGACGGCAAGGTCAACTACAGTGGTGTCGCTTTGCTCCTGACTCTGGCAAGATATTTCAAGAGGTGGTCTATCTGGTCAAAAGATATCATCGTTCTGATCCCCTCGGACAGCACCTACGGTCCCCACGCCTGGGTTGACGCCTACCATGACACACACGATACCACTGCAGTACAGGCTCTGAACATCAAAGCAGGTGCGCTTCAAGCTGCCATTGCTATCGATTACCCTGCTGGTCCATGGGGCCATCGCTTTGACAAGCTCCACGTTGTATACGATGGCATCAACGGCCAATTGCCCAATCTTGATCTTGTCAACACCGCCGTCAACATCGCCCAAGGTCAACTTGGCATCAGTTGTACCATTCAGCGCATGTGGGATCACCAAGATAGCTACCGCGAGCGCCTTGACACTATGCTCAGGGGTATGATGAACCAAGCTGTAGGTCATGCGAGCGGTCCGCACAGTGTCTTTATGCCTTACCACATCGATGCCATTACTCTGCAGACGGTTGGTGATGGTTGGCATGATGAAATCTCGCTTGGTAGAACCGTCGAGAGTCTTCTCCGCAGTGTGAACAACCTTCTCGAGCATTTGCACCAGAGTTTCTTCTTCTATTTGCTTATGCAAGCCAATCGCTTCGTGAGCATTGGTACTTATTTGCCCAGTGCCATGCTGATTGCAGTAAACTTTACCATTACCTGTATACTGCTTTGGGTGCAGAGCGGTCGACCAGAACGTCAGAGTCCTAACCCAGCCTCGCCCAAGAGCGAGAAGAAGCCTGATCTGACTCTTGTCAAGGAAGGAGAAAGCGTGGCTTTGGTACCCTCTGTGGATCTCGAAGTAGTCCAAAGGGATCTGTTCAGCCCTCTGGCCATCGTTCTCGGCATACATGCATTGGGTCTTGTACCATTTTACATCCTGAACCAGATTCCGGAAGAGGTGTGTAAGAGATATCCGGTACTCGTGACACCGTGCTAATACGCTGGTCAGACACCCATCACAATGCTCGCGGCTCTCATGGTACCTACCATCACCATGCCTGCAATCCTTGCATTCGCACTTCGTAGCACTCTCCAGCTTCCACCTCAGACGTTTACACTCATCCAATGCTTCTCTCTACTCCTACTCGGTGCCGCTCTATCCACACTCGCAACACTCAACTTTTCACAAGCTCTGTTCGTCGGCTTACTCGCCTCTCCGTTATCATTTGTCCGACCTTTCTCTCCCCCGCGAACATGGCCAATCGGCGTCAAAGTTTTGTTGGGGGTCTTGTCTGTAGCGGTCATGGTTGCAACTTCACCGCCAGCCGCATTGCATGTGCTGGGAATGGTGACAGGCAAAAGATTCGACGAGGTAATTGCAGCTGCGGCATGGGCCTGGAGAGTGGAAAGAGTGTGGACGGGAGTCACAGTGTGGGTATTATGGTGGCCGGCATGGGTATGCGGAGGGCTCGCTCTGTGTAGCGGGTTCCTAGGGTGAGTTTATCACCATGAATGACATGTCGTCGGAACTTGAGGCTGAAGAGTCTCTGAAAAGTATGAACGTTCAATTTCAAGTGTTCTCTTCTTGCATTCGCGAATAGGCTCTTAATTCTGGCTCAAGACCTTGATCGTCTCGGTTCCAAGCTTCACTATCATGTCTTCCAATCGTATCTCATTCCTCGGTCTCTTTCTTTTACATGATTTACATCTTTGCCATGATCTCCTCCTTAAGCTTCTTCAGCTTGTCTTGGTTGCCTTGCTGCTGAGGCCATGAGATACCCAAGCCTTCTTTTTCGCTAGGCTTGGGGATCATGTGGAAGTGGACGTGATCGACAACTTGATGAGCGATGCGTCCATTGTTCTGCAGAATGTTGTAGTCCTCGGCATTTACGGCTTGAGCGATCTTCTTTGCGACGGGCAGGATCTCTGTGAGTTGATCGTCGGGGATGTCGTGGAGTTTTGCGCCGTGGTACTTGGGGATGACGAGCTGGTGGAAGAGTCAGAGAGAGATGGAAGAGGGAAGAAGAGAGGGACACTAACAGCGTGACCGTAACTCAGAGGGTTGATGTCGAGGAAAGCAAAGACCTTGTCGCTTTCAAAGAGTTTCATCGAGGGGATCTCGCCTATAGTGTGTTAGCCATGTTGATGGTGTTTTGATGAGAGCTTGAGGACGTTACCCTTGATGATCTTGCAGAAGATGCAGGCAGCGGCCATGATTGGTGATGTGTGAAGTGATTGGAGAGTGTTATGTACGAAGTAGAACGGTGTTACAGAGTGCTAGTTGGATCAGCAAGATGAACACAAGAAGACCCCTCCAGCTCTTGCACTCGTCCGAATGCCGACCGAAAAGGTGTCGGTGACGAGTGCGGGGTGGAGCTTTGACCTGGATCCCTTCCTGCCTCTTTGGGAGCGTCGGAGACAGTATCGGAGTTAAAGATGGCCGACTTTCGCCCCGGCTGATCAGTGTCGCATGCGATTCCAATGTTTGCGACAAGCCGAATGCCATCATCGTCACAACATTTCTCGGAACGCAGGCAATGTAGTTGATGCAACTATATCTCTATCGTCATGGAGAACAAATCGCAGTCCCCGGTGCTTACCAAGAAGCACTCTCTCGCCGACATCCGCTTCCCATCCCCGGGCTCGATATCCACTCATGGCTGCGGTATGCTTGTCCGACAACAACAATTTCGCACCATCTCTAACAATGTCTAGACCATATCAAGGCTCAGCTCGAAGCCTCACAGCCCCAGCTGATCAAGCGATACACCACTTTGATGCAAACTGTACACAAAACCGGCGCAATCGGCCCTCACCTGAACAAGTCATCCGCCATCTCTCTGCGACCCACCTACCTCTGTCTGGACTGTTCGAGCGTCTTTGCCTCGGAACAGCGCGATCAGCACGACAAGAAGCACATCCTTTGTAAGAGCACATATATACACAAAAGTGCCACATCTTCTGACAACAAGCCAGGTGTGGAATCATCTAAGGGCAATGTGTATTGTCGAGAATGCGACGACTTTGTCTATGACAATGCTCTCGAAGAAATACGCACTCAGCAAGGTAGGTACACAGGTCAGCGACACGTCAGTCACATCTAATCATCGCACAGGCAAGAAGCGCAAGCACACCGTCTTCATGTCTGATGTCGATAGCAAGATTCTCGCCGCAAACGCCGCACCCGCACCTTGCCGCGCAAAAGGCCTTCGTGGACTCTATAACATGGGTCAGACATGCTTCATGTCGGTCGTCCTCCAATCCTTGATCCACAACCCCTTCATCCGCGCCTTCTACCTCTCCATCGGACATCGCTCCATCGACTGCGAACGCGAAGCATGCACTTCATGCGCTCTCGACGACATCATCACAGAGTTCCACAGTACTGAAAAAGCAGAAGGTTATGGTGCAGTCGCCATGCTTCAGGGAAGTTGGAAAGGAGGCGGTAATTTGGCCGGCTACCAACAACAAGATGCCCATGAGTATTTGCAGTTCATCTTGAACTCGCTACATACCACAAATCTCGAAGAGGACGAGAAGGAGGAAAAGGCCGAAGACTGCAATTGTGTCATCCACCGTGCCTTCTGTGGTTTGATGCGTAGCACTGTCATTTGTTCCAAGTGCAAGAACGTCACAGCTGCTGTGGACCCATTCATGGATCTATCTCTCGACCTCAAAACTCCCGGACCCAAGAAGAAAAAAAACGATCCACCAGTGGCACCTCAGGCCGTCAATCTGTCCGAATGTCTCGATCGTTTCACAAGCCCAGAGGTCTTGCCAGCTTCAGACTACCGCTGTCGGGAGTGTGACAGCCAACAGACCGCCACAAAACGACTCGCCCTATCACGACTACCGCCTGTTCTGCCGATACATTTGAAACGCTTCTCACATTCAAAGACTTCGTCTTCGTCCATCAAACTCAATGCCAAGGTGCACTTCCCGACCGTCTTGGATCTGCAACCCTATGTCACTCGCCCGCGCTCTAAGAAAGGCGGTGCTGAAACAAACGGAGCAAAGAACGGTGCAGACGCCGAGAAGGGCACATCTCCAAGACCGTTGTATGAGCTCAGCAGTGTCATTGTACACAAGGGCAAAATGGATAGTGGACATTACGTAAGTTATGCTAGAGAGGGCGACGAGTGGTTCTTGTTTGACGACAGCAAAGTCGTTTTGGTAGAAGAGAAAGAAGTCCTGGGCGCAGAAGCGTACATGCTCTTCTACATTGTCCAGGAGATCGAGGTATGAGTAATTGGGCACAATTGGCGTTATGGTGGAATGTCTTGGGCACGGATGTGTCAAGCTAAGCATACTAGCAAGCAGGGAAAGGCGTCGATTAGGAAATTAGGCGATTAGCAGCTGTACAGACTCGATGGGCCGAAGCGATATCAAAAAATTAACCTGCTGCTCTTCATTACAAAGCAGGCTTCGACTGTAAGAACCATGCTCCCTCGTCCTCATGGACTTTGCCTTCCTTCTTCAACTTGTCCAACACTTGCAAAACACCTCTTTCTGCTGGTGCATGCAAGTTTTCTGGGTATCCTTTGTAAATGACTCTAACCAAATCCATCGACTGCCATCCATTCTTCCCCTCCTCAGTTTCTCTACCCAAAACATCCACAATTTGACCCTCTCTTTCTTGTCTGTGACGAATATACTCCTGTATCTTTGCCTTGCCGTCTTCAATCACAGGTCCATGACCAGGATAAGCGCGACCAGAAAACTCGTGCTGCATCTTGCTCAAACTATCCATATATGCTGCCAGATCTTCAAACACAGCTGTGCCTTGTCCTAACACATTGTCGCCTGTGAACATTGCATTTTCCTCTTCCAGCACCAAAGCCATGTGATCTATTGTATGTCCCGGACAGTGAAAAGCTCTCAACGTCGCTCCTTGAGTTTTGAAGATTTGACCATGATTGATTTCTTGTTGACCAGCCACAGCTTGGTTTTTGTAGACAGGTATCTTGGGATAGAGGGAAAGTAGATCGGGGATTCCTCCTACGTGATCAGGGTGCCAGTGGGTTAGGATTACTTGGGAGATGGAGGCTTTTTCTTGCGATAAGATGGTTTTTAGAGAGGAGAGCCAGGAGGGTTTGCCTTCGCCTGTGTCGATTAGGAGGCGGGTGGGTCCTTGGCCGACTAGGTATGTGTTTGTTCCTTTTGGGGAGGGGGTTGGTTAGTTTGGTCGCTTTTTAAATTGGAATGATTGTGAATTGTGATACCTTGGAGAGTGAACTGGTAGTGTTGTTAGCTAGATCGATCGGAATAGAAGGTATGTGGTATTCACTTTTCCTGGGTTGCCGCCTAGTATTCTAATTACTCTTGAGCTGATACGCTCGATTTCTGGTAGGTGTACTAGACTTGATGCCATGATTGATGGGTTTTGGTCTATCCGTGATGTTCTTGACTTTGAATCGATGACAGTCTGTTTATATCACTGTGTATACGGTAGTCGTTTTATTCGGGGATTATGGTGGATGTAGGTCACTCGTCTTTCGTTTCTAATCTCGTGCAATGGCACCATCGAGTCATCTACAGTTGGACCTCGGCTCCAAATTAGAGCTACTTAGCAGATGTGTAAAAGTCAGGGTGCCTGCGAACTTACGGTGTTCGGAGAAGCTAAAATGTAGATCGGGCCGAGGCCTCCATTGAGCCTCAACCTCGACCACTTTGGTGGGTGAGCAAACATACGACTCATCGTTTTTGGACCGTCGGCATGATTGAGCTAGAAACATCTACTGTCCTTCCATGATCCACCGGAGATAGTGTGGGGTGTACTTTCTTTCGTTTCTGTTGTCGTTGCTTCTAAATTCGAAACGTTCTCCCAAAAGTCACCAGAAGAATACTTTAACTAGCAAAGGACGACTGAACAACATTACAGAGGAACAACATTACAGAGTGGAACTGTTCTTGTGATTGACAATGGACATGGAGAAGAAATCACCTCCGAGCCATCACTCTGGCACGCCGTCACAGCAATCTCACCTAGAAAGGAGTCTCGTCATTGCTTTGTCGCGGCGTCGACAGGCTTCAACACTTCGGAATCTGACACTCCCGACTGCCAATGCCATCGACTTCAGCTCCAATGACTTCCTCTCGCTCTCCAACTCCTCCACTCTCCGGGAACTATACCTTCGCGAATTAGCTGCTCGTCCAGAGTTCCCTCTCGGTAGTGGCGGTTCACGACTCCTCGATGGCAACAGCAGCTATGCGGAAGCATTGGAGAAGGACATCGCCGCTTTCCATGGTGCAGAAGATGGCTTGCTGTGTAATTCTGGCTTCGATGCTAATGCAGGCTTGTTCTCTGTTCTGCCACAACCTGGCGATATTGTGGTGTATGACAGCTACATCCACGCAAGTGTACACGATGGCATGAGAGCAAGTCGTGCTGGAGCAAACTTTGCTTTCATGCATAATTCTGTCACGGATCTACGAGCTGTATTGAAGAGATGTATCGACTCTGATGAAAAGTTCAGGTCTGGACGACGTAGCATTTTCATCGCCGTTGAGGCGATCTACAGCATGGATGGCGATGTTGCACCACTGAGAGAGATTGTTGAAGCAGTGACAGAGTTACTTCCTAATGGTAATGGGCACATCATTGTGGACGAGGCACATTCTACAGGTGTTCTGGGTCCGCAAGGCAGAGGATTGGTCTCGGCGCTTGGGCTAGAGGACAAAATCACTATCCGATTGCATACATTTGGCAAGGCGATGGCTTGCAACGGTGGTAAGTTCTTTTTCAGACATACATGTTCAATGCTGCTGTTGCTGACGAGTAAATACAGCTGTCATTCTGTGCAGTCCACTGATCAAGCATTACCTTATCAATTACGCACGACCACTAATTTACACGACTTTCCTATCATTCCCAGCGCTCGCTGCCATCAGAGCTGCCTACACACTCTTATCAAGCGACAACACAACTGCGCTTGCCACACATCTCTTCGACCTGATCAGTCTCCTACATGAAAGACTATTCGCTCTCACATCGAGCCTACCACAGCATCAGCGCCATCTTCTACAAGTACTGGAGGAATGTCCACCATCACCAATATTCTCAGTACTCAGTTCAGATCCTCGTGGTTTAGCTAAATTCTGCCAGGAGAAGAACTTTGTGGTCAGGCCCATCGTACCGCCAACCGTGCCGCTAGGCTCTGAACGAATCCGTGTGTGCTTACATGCCGGCAATACGAGGCACGAGGTCGAGGCGTCGGTAGCAAGAATCACTACTTGGGTGGAACAAAAGACAAGGCCATCACTAGCAAAGTTATAATTGGGTGGTGATCCGTCGGAGAGTGTAGTCCCTCCGGAAGCATAAAATATTTACTTATCTCGTATTGTGAAGTCGTGCGAGCAAAGCAGGAGTGACAAGTCCTTGTGTAACGCCAAATCCTAGCTCCACGAACACTCTCCATTCTTCCTACTAAACACATATACATCGATAAAATGGATACGACGGATTTTCGCAAGTAGTTGACTCATATCAAATCGAGCAAGCACGATTCGAGGAAGTAAAGAGCGAGGGAACACCCAAAGGGGAAGGTCGGCTGAACCAGCCAAACCGCCAACTTCGTGATTTCTCAGTTTGAATGTATTCGCTTAGCAAGCTTCGCTTAATCCAGCTTCGCTCCTTGGTGGCTCCTTGGTGAGCGCCGCAAACAGGCCCGGATTATTCTACGGCTATAATTGTCGCCCGCATACTCTATACCTCGTCGCCGCCTGTATGCTCTATACCTCGTCGCCGCCTACATACTCTATACCTCGTCGCTACCTACGAGTTGTATTACCTAGTCGCTAGTATACGTACTTAAGTGTTCCCTATATACTAAGCGATAATAGCGTAGCCTTGTATAAATATTAAAATAGCATATTATATAGGCAGTAGCGACAAGGTACGTAGGCGGCGACGACGAGGTATCGCATGCGGGCGACAACATGCGGAGAATGCGACGGGCATTACCAAGGGATAGCGAGGAACCACTAAGGAGCGAAGCTGGATTAAGCGAGAGCTTGCTAAGCGAATGCATTTAGATCTCAAACATAGGAATTCGTGAATTTGGCGGTTTGGTGTGTTTAGCCGACCTTCAAGGGTCGAAATAAGCTTAGTTCAATCGGCAATCAATTCCCCGAAACGATGTCCGACAGCGCCGAGCCGGTACGCCGAAGACGGTGACATTCCCACCAACTGTCTAGACCATTGAACATTGTCGTGAATCATCATCATCAATTCCATTCTCATTCTTTCGCTTCGTCCACTCATTACTCGAAGTATCCATGTCGTTGTAACACTCATCTAGTCCAACCATCACTTCAACATGCGCCAAGTCGGATCTGCTCTATGGCCGAGGCTTAGAGCCGTGCAGGTATATGGAGCCAACACTGGTGTAGGAAAAACGGTTGTCAGTACATTGCTCTGCAAAGCTCTACGGAAGAGATTACCAGATTATAATGTGCATTACCTCAAACCGATTTCTACTGGACCGCTCGACGACCAGGACAACCGGTACGCACACCTGATTATCTAGGTCGAAGACCAACTGCTAAGTGCTTCGAAGTCATATAACACGATACTCAAAAGACATCACATCCAAAACACTGCTCCAATTTGACGACCCGGTCAGCCCTCATATTGCTGCTAGGATATCCAAAGAGCCCATTGACGACCAGAGTATCCTGACTCGTGTCTACGATGAACTGCTTGGATATGCCACAGGAAAGGATGCTGTAGCCGTCGTCGAAACTGCTGGCGGTGTACTGTCTCCAGCACCCTCTGGAAATGTACAAGCGGACCTCTATCGACCATTGAGACTGCCTGCCTTGCTCGTGGGTGACCATCGTTTGGGTGGCATTGGTACGACCATCTCATCCTGGGAATCACTCCATGTCCGCGGATACGATGTAAACTCTGTTCTCATCTTCGAGGAATCGAGATACGACAACCACACTTATTTGAAAGACTATTTCAAGGAGAGGGGGATTCAGACACTTTCTTTGTCACCGCCTCCCGAGCTCAAATCTTCGCAAGCAGAAGATGAACAATCTATGAGACAATACTATGAATCGGCAAGTAGTTCTTCCAGCCTCGAACAATGTATTGACAACATCATTCGCACTCACGACAAAAGACTATCTAGTCTACAATCATTGCCTAAGAGAGCTGATAAGAGCATCTGGCATCCTTTCATGCAGCACACCGAAAGATCGGAGCAGAACATCTTGGCCATTGATTCAGCCTATGGCGACTACTTCCAAACTCACAATTCCACCGGTTCTGGCTCGAAAGAGGGTAATCAGCTGAAGCCTGCATTTGATGGTTCAGCGTCATGGTGGACACAAGGACTTGGTCACGGAAATCCTGCATTGGCGCTTACTGCCGCACATGCTGCTGGCCGTTATGGCCATGTCATGTTTGCCGGTGCTGCACACGAACCTGCTGTATCGCTTTCAGAGACACTGCTCCAGAACATCGGCAATCCTCGTCTCACAAAGACCTTCTTTACCGACAATGGAAGTACTGGCATGGAGGTCGCTGTCAAGATGGGTCTCAAAGCAGCAAGCAAGCGTTACGGCTGGTCTCCAGACGACGAGATTCTGATTCTCGGCCTCAAGGGCAGTTATCACGGCGACACCATCGGTACCATGGACTTGTCAGAACCTTCAACATACAACAAGAAGGTCGAATGGTACTCTGGTCGCGGCCACTGGTTTGACTTCCCACTCGTCAAGATGCAAGAAGGCAAGTGGATTGTCGAGCCTCCTGCAGGCATGGAGGAAGAGTTTGGCCCTGTCCGCTCCTTCTCCAGTCTGGACGAGATCTTTGCACTTTCTGCCAGAAAGGCTGATGCCGAGCGCTACGAGTCTTACATCAAGACTTCTCTTGAAGCTTTGACCGCAGAAGGCAAGAAGTTCGGTGCTCTGATCATGGAGCCAGTCATTCTCGGTGCTGGCGGTATGTTGTTCAGTGATCCTCTCTTCCAACACATGTTGGTGAAGGTCGCGCGTGAGCAGTGTCCGGAGCTGTATGGAAGCGCAGAAGCTACACCAGACTCGGAGCTCGCATGGAAGGGTATTCCTGTCGTCTTTGATGAAGTCTTTACTGGACTGTACCGTCTTGGTCGTTTCAGCAGTTCGTCGTTTGTCGATGTACAGCCCGATATCTCTGTCCATGCCAAGCTACTTACTGGTGGTTTACTGCCTCTCTGTACTACACTTGCAAGTGAGAGCATCTTTGAGGCCTTCTTGAGCCCTGAGAAGTCGGATGCCTTGCTGCACGGTCACAGCTACACTGCACACGCCGTTGGCTGCGATATTGCAAGATACTCTCTCAAGACCATGAAAGAGATGGATGAAGGTGCTACCTGGACTAGCTTCAAGTCCTCTTGGAAACATGAGGACGATGCCAAGCAGAATCTGTGGAGCATGTGGTCGCAAGACTTTGTGCGCGATCTTTCGCTCAGATCGAATGTTGAGAGTGTATTTGCTCTGGGCTCTGTCTTGGCCATCTCGCTCAAGGATCCTGCTGGCTCCGGCTATACTTCGACAGCCGCGACTGGGCTGAGAGATACGCTTCTTCACGATTCGTCTTCGGAGAATGCTATTCACTCGCGCGTATTGGGCAATGTTTTGTATCTGATGGCCAGCATGACCACAACGCCGGACACGATTGCAAGCATCCAGAGAAAGGTGCAGGCTGCAATGAACTGAGGACCTCCTTTGTGTGAAAATGGATTTATTGTCAGATGTAAAAGTTTGGGTTGCGAAGCAGATGTAAATATAGACCATTAAAAACATACTTCATCATATCTTCTAGATCTCGTTTTCCAAGCAAAGCCAAATGTTCTTGTCTCTAACACCTTATACCCTGCTCTTTTCCAATCCTGTATATCTCTGTGCATATCTTGTCGACGTCCGTCTTCTTCAGCGGCACGCGATGTGTGCCATCCCACTCAACGAGCGTCACACTATCCGAGTGGCAGTACTTCCTCATCAGATCTCTGTGCAGATGCAAGCCAGCATCATTCAAACCATGAACATGAATCGTCGGCAGCCTAAGGATATGCTCATTAGGCCCCTCATAATGGAACCCCTCACTGATCTCTCCAGCCCCCAGCGTAGCAGGCCCAACCGAGTACTCGGACAACTGCATCAACGGCTGCCTACCCGCCAACAGCACCGCAAACTTATACTCTGTATCCGCAGCCCCCGTCTTTTCAACACGCACCTGCTGATCATACAGCAAACTCGCCGCAAGCTTAGCACCCTGGCTAAACCCCATCAATCCCACCCAAGGCCCAGTACCGGGATCACTGCTCTTGCAAGTCTCTATCGAATACATGACTTCTTCAATGGCAGCCTCGTCATCGATATCGGCGTGTTCGGGCAGCCAGCGCAGCCAGCGACGGAAAGGACCATAGTCTTCGTAGACGGGGGCGATACCCGGGCCTGGGGCGCAGTAGAAGGGGCCGTCGGCGAAGACGAGGCGGAAGGTTGGGAGGGCTTTGATGAGGCCGCGGGCTTGGAGTTGGAAGATTTCGGCTGTGACGCCGCCGCCGTGGAGGCAGAGGATGCGTGGAAGGGAGAGGTCGATGGGTTTTGGTGGTGTTGTGGTCATGGTGGGTGTGTATGTGCCTCGAGTGGCTGGTCGTGGGTCTGTGTACCTGTGTAGGGTGGTGGGTGTTTCCTTGTAAAGTTGTATAGCTTATATGGGTTGTTGACAGTAGCAAGTGTGCTCGAGTGTATCGTGAAAAAGGATGAGTTGGACGGAAGAAGTTATTGTTAGTAGAGAAAAAGCGGTACTACCAAACCTACCATATTGTATGTATCGCATGGTGGATCGGATGCATGTGTTTCACTGCTCACATCATCTACCCGGACCGGCTCTCCATGTCCCTTACCGCCATTGCCTAATCCGACACCTGAGCATGCCGCCAGATTTAGAATATCTCCGACAATCAGCGATCATGCCATCGGAGATTTTGTGCTTGGGCAAGTGCGATTTACATTGGGTGTTGCTTCATTGCAGAAAGAGAAAGAGCCGAGTTGCTTGACGATATGGATTGAGCTTGGACCATCTACCTCTACCATCATCTTTTACACTCCATCCTCTCATCCACAGCAACCACCAACACAAAGCATGCATACACTCTTGAGTGGAGGCTATCAAGTGCTCGGATCCATCGCTTGAGTCATCATGTCTCGCTTAGTCGATGACATCGTCCCTCAAGTCGAACAATTGCCTGATGACCTCATCGGCCTTGCTTCGAATAGCATTGTGGTACATGACATTGGTTGTGAAGGTCTTGCATCCCCTGATCTTCTCTGCCGTCTCGCGAGAGTAGTCATAGTCGACATACATCTGGGTTTGGCACCGTTAGTCAAAAGAGCAGCAAATGGCCTTGTATTCAGACTCACATCTTCTTGATATACGGCTGCGTATACAGGAACCTCATTCTTACTGAGCTGCTCTTCATCGAATAAGGCAGGCCAGTCAGAGTCTGCCGCAACACGGTTGGCGACATCCTGAATCTTGCGAAGCTCGTGGTAATCCTCGAACATCCAGCTGAATATCTGTGTTCTGTTAGCTGGTTTGAACACTGCAACAACGTGTTTGAAACATACCATCTCGCCAGTGAAGTAGATGGGTCCCTCTGAGGTAACCTCAAATTCTGGGAACTCATTGCGCATACGCTCAGCAGACCAGTTGGGTGCTTCGCTGTAGTGATGTCAATATGGCACAAACCGAGCAGATATGTCTCACGTACCCTTCACAATAGATTTGCTCATGCAGAATTGCGTAAACGACTCCTTCGTCAAAGGACGTGAGAGCGTCGACGCTAGAGAGCGTGCCTCTCGTCAGATGGCCGAAAGACTCGATATCATAGGCGGCACGCAGCACAACTTCGTGCACGCCGTCAATACCTCCATGCATTCCAAACAGAATACCCATCTGCTGGAAGCGTCTTGCGGTTAGATTTCCACCTGTCGGCAGTTTGATGACTCCATCACCGAAGCGTTGCAAGAACTTGATAATCGTCTTGACCCTGTCGACATCCTCGGGATATTTGTCGTAGTAGTTCTGGTTTCGTTTGGCAACTCTCTTGTACAGCGCCCTATAGACAGGGTCAGGCTGCTTGACGAGAGGCTGGAGGCCACCATAGATGAAAGCCTCTCGCAGTCCTTGCGGATAGAATGAGAGGTATGTGATGCTGCAGAATCCGCCAAAGCTCTGTCCCATAATGCTCCACTTCTGCTTCTCTGGTGGGTAGTCTGCAGTCAGAGTTTGTCGGATGGCCTCACAGTCTCGCACGATACTGTCGGCACGGAAGAGCTTGAGATACTTTGCCTGTACATCGTTCTCTCCACGCATGCCTAGTGTACTGGGAGTGATTGGGGTACTGAGGCCAGTACCTCTTTGGTCGAGGTAGAGCATTTGGTAGCCTTTGTCCAGGATAGTCCAGGTGAAAGGATAGGCACTTGGATGTTTGCAAGGGCCTCCAGGACCACCGTTCAAGAAAACCATCCATGGCAGTTGACTCTTTTTCTCGTCGTGGTCGCTTTGATCTGCAGGAGATTCATGCTTCCGAACGCTACGAGCAAAGATGCGAATAGTACCAGCATTAGGTTTAGAGTAGTCTTTGGGGACATCAAAGAAGTGCTCGGTGACTCTCAACCTACCTGTAATGGATCGAGTGTCAACACGTATCATCCATAGATAAGCACTTTGCAGCTAGAAATCTGGGCGACGGCTTGGATGTGTTATGTGATCATACCAGGTATTTGATGGGTTCTCTGCTCTACTATCTTTGCAGCAGCAATTTTAATTGAGGTAGCCATTTTGTGTTGTTAGGCAGACATCGATGGAGAGGGGTCGATGGTTGAGATGGTGATGGATGGGTGATGAGCCCCACAGCATTGTTGACACCCGCTTCGTTCTTGCCTGTTCATTGCTCGTGTCTCGATGCATTTTGTTCAGCCGTCGCACTCACACAGCTATTCATGACAGCCTATTATCTTAAGAAATGAACTTTATCTAGTGGATGTCACCAACAAAAGTGTTGGTTCGATGCTAATCATTCACTGACACCTAAGGTATAAATGGGAGGGGTCCGTCTGCCGAGGGTGTGGCTACCAGCTCGAGCTCGGAGTCTGCTACGCCGACGGTTGCCATCACCAGCAAGATTTGTCCACCAAGAATATATTTACAGGACGTGCGAAAACACCTGAGCTAAACATCGAAAACAAACAACCTCTGAGCAGCAATGGTCAAGAAAGACAAGGGCAAGAAAGAGGCCAAGAAGGCTCGAGTAGCAGCCAAGCAGGAAAAGGTTGCAAAAAAGACAGAAAAGAAGGCCAAGAACAAGAAGGATGCCGACGACAGCGATGTTGAAGAGGCCGATCTGGACGCAATTCTAGCGGAATACGCAAAGAAGCAAGAGCAATTCCTCAAGGTTACCGAAGACACTGTCCGTGGCCCGTCACCAAGAAGTGCTTCCACTTTCATCGCCTCACCTTCGGATGGCAGAGAACTTTTCCTATTCGGAGGCGAGCACTACAATGGAGCCATCGCAAACTTCTTCAACGATTTGTTCATCTACAGAATCAACTCGGATGAATGGCGCAAGGTGACAAGTCCCAACTCGCCTTTGCCTCGCAGTGGACATGCCATGTGTAGAGGCGGAAACACTGGAGGAATTTACATGTTCGGTGGAGAATTCAGTTCGCCGAAGCAGGGTACTTTCTACCATTACAACGATTTCTGGAGTCTGGACCCCTCGACCAGGGAGTGGGCCAAGATTGAGACCAAGGGACCATCTCCATCCGCACGAAGCGGTCATCGCATGGTGGCCTTTAAACGCTACATCATTCTTTTCGGAGGTTTCCAGGACACTTCACAACAAACTAAGTACTTGAACGATCTCTATATCTATGACTGCCAAACATTCCAATGGCATATCCCTGTCCTGCCCCCAGCAGCCATGCGCCCGGATCCCAGATCGTCCTTCTCCTTCCTGCCTCACGAGACTGGAGCAGTTCTGTACGGTGGATACTCCAGAATCAAGACTTCAACCTCGGCTGGAAAGTCAAAAGGAGGTAGACAAGCATCTCGCGTCATCATGAAGCCCATGGTACATCAAGATACATGGTTCTTGCGTATCACACCACCTCCCGCAGAAGCTCCCATGAACACATTACCTACTGTACGTTGGGAGAAGAGAAAGAAGCCAGTCAACTCGCCCAACCCAGCTCGCGCCGGTGCAACTATGGTGCACCACAAGGGAAGAGGTATTGCATTTGGTGGTGTGCACGATGTCGAAGAGGATGAAGAAGGTATTGACAGCGAGTTCTTCAACCAGCTGTTGGCCTTCAACATCGATCGTAATCGTTTCTTCCAGCTTAGTCTCAGAAAGCCGCGTGCTCAGCCGGCCAAAAAGCAAGGTGGAGGAAACGAGCGTGGTGGTCGACGTGGAAGAGGAAAAGCAGATGAAGAAGAGCTGTTGCGCAACCTCGCCCTCATCGAAGGAAAGGGCTCATTGGACGATGGCGAACTTCCTGTCAAGCGTGACGACGACTCCGATGACGAGGACGTCAAGATCGAGAAACCCGTGCAGTATGAGATGCCCCACCCTCGATTCAATGCTCAACTTGCGGTACAAGATGATACTCTCTACATCTATGGCGGCACGTTCGAGAAGGGTGATCGCGAGTTCACATTCGATGAGATGCATAGTATCGATCTTGGCAAGCTCGACGGCGCCAAAGAAATCTTCCGTCGCGAGCTTGAAGACTGGCAGGGTAGCGAGGATGAGGACAGCGAAGATGAAGACGAGGACGAGGAAGACGAGGAAGATGAGAGCGAAGACGAAACCGCTGGTACTTCCACTCCTGCCACTTCCGTTGCACCCGAAGAAATTGCCAAGCCTGAAGACGTGGCCAAGAAGCAGGCAGCAGAAGACGAAGAGCCTGAAGATGAGGCCGCGACTGAGAAGTCTGACGGTCTTCCTGGCCCGCGCCCCTTCGAATCTCTGCGTGAGTTCTTCACTCGTACGAATCACCAGTGGCAGGATATCATTCTGGAGGAGCACAAGTTCAAGCACGCAAACCAGATCACTGAGAGATCAGTCAAGGAGATCCGTAAGAGTGCATTCGAGCGTGCCGAACAGAAGTGGTGGGATGTCAGAGAAGAGATGCAAGTCTTGGAAGATGAACAGGAGGCTGCTGGTATCGGTGAGGTTGTCGCACTGGAATCTAGAGGCGAAGGCAGCGGTGGTGGCGGTGCTGGTAGGAGAAGGTAGTTGGTTATACATCTGAGAGATGAAACATAAAACAAAAGAGTGGCACTTTGAAGATCATCTCATAGGTTGTACTGAATTTCAGCCTAAATACGGGTTTGTTGACCAAAGAGCGTGAGGTGAAGCAATTCCGCACAATTCACAAACAAAGTCAGCCTTTGGTCCAGATTCTCGGAGAGAAACCGTTCAAAGACGTCAGCCAATTCCCAGCAGGGAAAAGCAAGAAATGAAAGACATCAAAACATGCTGCTGAGTAGCAGAGTCTTTGCAAGTACGACCAGAACGTCTAACAATTTACTTGGTCTGGACATAAATGTCGGAGCTACCGCTGCTCTGGTAGCCTTCAGTAGCAACGATCTGGTAGTAGTGCTGGCCAAGGTTGAGACCGAATCTGGCCCAGGCGTTGAAGTGGTTCTGCATGGTGACGCTTCCACCGACACGCTTTCCCTGGCGGACAGACCAGTACTGCTGGAAGGTGCGAGTACCATCGATGGACGGCTGGTTGGTACGGGTAGAGACATAGACGTTGTAGTTGCCGCCGTCGGTGGAGAAGCTTCCCTTGTACTGAGCACCACTGCTGGGGTCGTAGGTTCCGAAGGATTCAATCACGTAGTACTCGACCAAAGGCGAGCGGGTCCAGCCATAGACAGCAAGGTATCCGTTACCCTGGGGGCTGAAGCTTCCACCGTAGTTGATGGTGCTTGAAGTCGTGTCAGAATCTTCTTGATGTAGAGAGAGTGGGTATCGTGAACTTACCGGCCAGTACCAGGGTTCCAGCCCTTTCCACCAACAAAGTTGCCAGTATTCTGCCACGAGACAGAGTAGCGATTGCCCTCGCCGAGGGTGAACTGGGCGTTACCGCCGCCGTCGGTCCACCAAGAGTAGAAGTAACCATTGTGTGTGCCCTCAGCGCTGGGAGTGCCTGCACTCTTGGAGAGGAGAGTCGAATTTCCGTCATCAACCTCCTCAGTGAGCAAGTCGAAAGGAGCGGCCAGCGCAGTAGTAGCAGCCAACACGGCACAGAAAAGAGACTTGAAAGAGACCATATTGATGAAGACCAGGCTTGATCTCAGAAGTGTGTTTGTTGAGTTGGATGATGATTTGATTTCCTGGCGCGAGCATCCTCATTTATATCTTCTCTTCTTCTCTCTCGTCGCCCTCGTTCCGACTTCGCGACGATACCGACATCGATTGAGGCTAAACGACATGCTGTACACCGTCCACTTGCTGATCAACGTCCGAGGGTGTTGTTGACTTTGTTGTCTCGCCTATGCACAGGATGGGGTGGATTTTGGTCTATTTCTCTTGGTTTTCTTGGCTCGACAAGCAATTCGAAGGGTATGCCAATGCTGTCTTATATATCCGTGTACGGCCGCACGCCGGCTAAAGGAGATAGTACCTGCCAAGGTTAGGCTTGGTATACGAGGGGTGTTCTCATTAGTGATCACAAGAGGCCTGATCAGCAGGGTGATTTGCCTATATCAAGGCACAGAAGAGAGAGGAGAAGCTTGTCCATGCGGGAAACATGGAGGCAACCTTGTCGCCAAGCGAACTATTGTATCAGAATCAAGCGAGCTGACGAGCCACCTCCTTCTCGTGAACCTAATCACACAGCTAGTCCAACGCAAGGTGCTGGTTTAGGTAACACAACGAGAGCCTCTATAGCCGTTATGTGCATGACTTTGTATTCCAGATCTTCCACGTGTTCAGGCTATTCAGAAGTATAGATGATCGTCCCTGTCGATCTGGTCATCCATCACGAGAATAGTTCCAGACTGCTGACCGCATATAGTGGTATAGCATGGCGTTGAGATTGCGTGACACGCAACAGCAGTACGCCATCACGCAAAAAACCAATGTCACCAAGAGATATCTCGGAAGATGTGTTTCAGCAGTCGCCACGAATGACTCGTCCAGACTCGGCCGTAGTTATGGAGGGTACTGGAGTGGTCGCGTTCATTCCATGGAGCAGATCTGCACTTAGTTAATTCATTTTCAGCGGCAACAGCGATTTAGGGAGCGCTGTAGCGAAGGAGCCAATGCGGCAGAATATCCACCGCCTTTGAAGTGGGGTAGATCCGATAGATTAGATTGACCTCTCGGCTGTTCCATCCTACTCCTCGCTTTTGTCAGCCGCGACTTGCAATCAACACGCCCAAGTCAGCGACTTTGACCTGTTCATCTTGCTTTATGTCTCAAAGCCTATGATATGTCGACTCATACTTCTTGGGATGTACCATCGTTCCTGCTCCTCGCATCCTTACAAGCCGATTGTTCTTTGAGAAGGCCAATTGAATAGCACCTTCACTTGAGCCCGACCCTTTGGAGCATCCTTCACTGAACATCGCAACGTTCGAACCCACTCTATGGCTAAACAGATGACCACAACCCCTCTCCAGTCTCTTCTAGATCGGCTCCAATACTAAAGAGAATAGCCTGGCCGAAATCTAAGGTAGTATGTACTTGATTGTGATGGCGGCTAAATCCATGTATTGTATCTAGAATATCTTCAATGGCTTAGCTGATTCGTTGCCAAACTCTAATGTGAGGTGAGAATGGAGACAGAGGAGTGATCCTTTGGCCCCTCATCGGTCTGGTCCGCTGATAGTGACCGGAGGGCACATCGGCACTCACTGACACCGTTAGAAGGTCGACAACGATCCACGTCTTCAACTTCCTCGAGCTGAGTCGCCTACAGCTCGAGAAACTCAACATGACTATCAGCCTAGGAAAGAACGACTTGGAGTCTGGAGCAGCATGAAATGGTTGCGTGATTTATTCATCTCGAAGCGTAATCATGTCGTTACACTCTCTGTGGTTCTTGCACAGGAGTGACTGCATCTGTATCCTGGCTGCTGGTGCTCTTCTCTCCGTCCTCGTGGTCTTGCATTTCCCGTACAGGATCTTCGCCGTCCTCTGCTCCCAGCATCTCGATGCCTTTCTCGACCATGGGACCCTCGTTGACTCGTTCCTGTTGTGTCTCGCCCTTTTCTGGATCTTGAGCAATGCTTCCATCAGCTTTGACGGCTCCCATGGTTTGCTTTTCCTCCGCCTTGCCATCAGCACTTTGAGCGCTTTTCTTGTAGACGCTCCAACCACCACCCCATCCGAACCACCCTTCTGCCCAGGGTCCACGTGCAAAACAGCAGATCAGTGCGGCACCGATACTGGCAACACTGTAACTGCCTGAGACAACCCATCCGCCTCTTGCGTAAAGATGATTTCCAGCAGCTGTGCCGGTCAGTTGGCCACAGAACGTCGCGACCATAAAAGCCGTGTTGACACGGTTACGCGCTTTTGGGGCGATGCTGTAAATGGCACTCCTATTGGCAATCTGCGCTGTCTGCAAACCAAAGTCGTTGAAAAACGCTTGGATGACTGGTCCAGCAATTGTGATGCGACCAGTGTAAGTACCTATACAAATTCCCAGCATGCACCAAAGCTCGCCTAGGATTACTGAAAACAATGGAACGAAGCGGTCGATGACATATTTTGCCCAGAATGGCCCAGTAAACATACTCGCAATGCCAATAAGAGAAAAGAGACCGATGGTCAAAGAGTCGTAGTTGTACGGTGATCCTGCGAGTAGGAAGGTCAATGTCGTCCAGAAACAGGTGAAAGTTGCAGCTGTGAAGAAGGTCACGCAGCAAGCTTGCACCAGCACTGGCTCTTTGAACAGCATTTCGAGGATCGACCAGAGAATCTTGAAGTAATTGATGCCATCGGGATTGGTTGAGGGATAATCTGGCATGAAGAACCAAAGCAAGACGAAGATGGCGTACTGAAGTCCTAGAGCCAGCCAGTAGATGTTACGCCATGCTTTCATAATGCGTCAGCACGAGCATAGGTCATTTCGAAGCCTCGAACTTACAGGTGAAATTTGTCAATACACCAGAAAGCAGTCGAGCTATCAGCATGCCTAGCAAAAGACCAGACGTGACGATAGAAAGAGATGCTGCTCTCTTATTAGGCGGCGCAAGATCACCGACTAAAGGAAGCATGAGCTGTGGTGTGACAGTCGTGATAGCCGTGATAAAGGAGATGGCAGTGAAAGCACCCAAATCTTTTGTTACACAAACACCGATCCTGGAAACAGAGAAACATCAGCAGACTGTGCTGAATAGACTAACCCAGGCATACGTACCACATGGTTGCAGTGAAGAAGACAAGCGATAGAACAAATGGTCTTCGAGGCAAGAGGTCGCCTAGGGGACACAGAAACAGGAGACCAGCCGCATATCCTGCCTGCATGACAGTCGGAATCTGTGAAACCTTCTCATACGGCACATTAAATTCTTCCGCTAGAATGTTTAGAATGGGATGACTGTAGTAGAGATTCGCGACTGTAAAAGCGCCAGCGAAGCCGAACAAGACATTCAATGCCATGCTGAATTCTGGTGGTTTCTCAGGGTCCCAACGACATCGCGGCGGTGTGTATGTGATGATGTTGTATATGCGCGTCCATGTCGTATTACTCTTTATCTCCTTCTGTTGTACATGCTGGCCCTCTGATCCTGAGGTGTATCCTTGGTCCAGAGATAAGCTCGACGGCGAGTTGTGCTTTACATCTTCTTGCGCCATTCTACGTCTGACGCGCTGTGGTGCCTCGGCAGCGGACTCCAGTCACGATAGCAAGGAGACACAGATGTCAAGTGTCGAGAGCGAAAGAGGGAGAGAAATCATGTATACGGGTAGCACGACATCTATGTATCTATTAGGTTGCATGCCTGTCACTTGTCTACGAGCCGCATTTCCGATGAGATCTTGATCCATCCGGTGTTGATCATTTCGGCCCTCCGCCTCCGCATTTGGGGAAAGATAGAAGCGTCAACCTGCGAGGAGCGTCATGGAAAAATATTTACCCAGTTGACACATACACAAGTTTCTGAGGATATGCATACGGGACCTGCTCAATTGTCGCTAGAAAAGCAGATCATGTTGACAATGCTGATTGCAGTCATTGGGCTAGCCAGATGGTGATGATATGCAAAAGTGCGATGTCGGATAGAAGGCCGAATGAAATACTGTGGTTTAACAGGAGACAAGGTTGGAAGAAAGTAGGCTTCGACGCCAAGATTCGTCCCGACTGAGCTAGCGTCCACGCCTCGACGACGCTAGAGTCCCGAAATGGCAACTATACATATCAGGTCGGAAAAAATTCTCTCGAGCCACCACAACATACCTGATGGCTCCTGAACGCATTCTACATCCTCTGGCGAGCAAAATGATGGTCAGTACGGGGGTCGAACCCGCGACCTTGGCGTGCCTTGTACCAGCAGGTATTAGCACCACGCTCTAACCAACTGAGCTAACCGACCAGGTCAGTGGTAATTGTGTACCACGTGATGTGCTCGAGATCGACAGTCCCGTTCATGATGAGCTTTTTGCCTCTTGAGCAGCTGGAGAAACAGTGGCAATGGTTGTCGATGTCCTTGGCTCAGTGTCGCTCCGGAGTGTCGAGAGACGAGAGTGTTCATTTTTGTTACTAGTGTTGATCCTGAGAGTAACCAGACATCATTCAGGAATATATTGTATTTGATGTCTCCAGCTTTAAAGAGTCGAGTGTAGATGCAATGGGCCGAGTGTGTCTTTGGTGGAAAATTTCACCAAACTCCAAAATATATTCTCAGAACCCATCCTGTAAGCTGATGGGCCCAGAATTACCACGGATGATACGTCAGGATAGAAAGTTTCACATACTTCAATCGACAGTAGTACTAGGCCTTCGGTGGTGAAGAATATCCTGTTTACTCTTTTTGTTGTGTTGTTGAGGGGCCAACCCTGATCATGGATGTCGACAATACCAATATGCGTTTTCGATATCGAGCTGAAAAGAACATGGCTGCAACTCTAGTAGACAGTCAGCATGATGGTCTGGCCTGCCAAATCGATTGCTTACGCTGCATAAATTTATTGTCTCGTGTTTGGCGATGGCGTGCTCTGGAGCCCATTCTGTAAGCGTGAACAGAGATTTCTATCGTGCCCAACCAGGAGATCGAACATTGAATCGAAGATACACAATATGTGATGTTGACTAAACAGCGTCTCGACCGACTCGCACGTGTGGGTTGGCTTGCGATGAGAAGGATCAATAGATTGCATTGGAAGACACAAGCCAGATCTGGATGCGTGAAGCCAGCCTCCCCCACCGTCCTCTCCACCACAATTACCAAGAACTCTATTTCGTGTTCGGAGAATCGTAAGAACATGTTCGCAAGGTTCCTGCTCGGTCGACATTCCGAGCAATATAATGGGCTGCTATTCGATAAGAGACAGTTGGGGAAGCCTCAGGAAGGTCGACAGAAGGATCCAGACCGTTCAAATTGATCTCGAACAACGTCGCTGAGATGCAAGCTCTAAGACAAGTAAGATCTCGCCGACCAACGTCGAACAAGATCAGACGAGCACGATAAGAGCTTGCACCACAAAACATTTGCGACTTCATAAGTTATGAAAGTATCTGCGAGAGAACAAAGCTCCGAGACTTTGCCCACTCTGTAATGAGTGGAGGCAGTCGCAGTGCCGTACTCCGTATACAGCAACCATTTAACCCGTTGAGTGTCACTATGACCTTTGGGTCCAAGTAACGGCCACTCCGCGAGAACGAAGTCGCAACTCATGAACTATATCAGGTTAGATATCGCGGCAAGGATCTATAACGAATAGACGATGACATCCGATCCTTGGTAAAAAGCCCGCCGACCGTTGGGCAATACAAACGTTTTGTCGCCGACGCCATTTTGACTTGTAGCTTGTTCCGCGAAAAGATAGCCCGCCCCCAGCAATGCGGAATGATTAAGCGTGGCTTGGTATCAATATATACAGACACTTGCCTTGCTCTGGGGGCGGAGAGCTGATGCCATCTTTTTGAACATACGAATAATCAATCCTCAATATACATCATACTGTCCGACAACTTTTCGACACCATCACATACTCGATTGGATGGCAACCATCACTACCACTTGGACTCGCTGTGAAGAAGTAATGTGCGACTCACCTGTATTGGGAAGCATGGATGTCCACACCTCCATATTGCAAGAGGTCGCAAAGAAGCATGCCGACCTCATCAACGGCATGAATGCTTTCTACGCGACCTTGATCGAAATGCGATACCTTAACGAAGATGAGGTCATCTATCCTCCCTACGGAGTCAATGGAAAACCTGCAGTGGCTGTCGAACAACTAAAAGCCGCTGGATACGTACCGGAAGTGATCGCTCTTATGGGACTATTACCCTATCCATCGAATGAGGCACTCGAGTACTGGTCGGACCAAGAAGAGGGTGTCCCAATCGCGCCGGACAGTGGTGCCCTGTCATATCTCGAAGGCCACGATTGGGACGACACGATAGCAACCTCCAGACAACCACTACGAGGCGGCGAGACCGGTTTGCCTGCATGGGCCTTCAAAATCACATTTTGCGGCCAGGATTGGGGCACAGAGTACTTGTATGACACAAGGGACAGTAAGTCAGATATGCACATGAGAGCATCGTTCAGTAGCTGACAATTCGTTTTTAGAGAGAATGAGACGTTGGGCTTCCAAGAGCGAAAGCACAGAATACGAGCATCAACCCAACCGAGGAACAGTACAATCTTGGGATCTTCTACGCAATGAACTACTCAGTCTGGACTGGATTCCCTGGCGTGACGAAGGCGAATGCTACCATGCACTCAACATACACGCGCGACCAAGCCTCCTCGCTGGCGTAGGCGCAACAAATCGCTACGAAGAATATGACGGCGAGGCAGAAATGCTGCAGAATGAGCACACGAAACTAATTCGACACATTGAGGCGGCACGAATGAAGATTCCTGCATTGAACGCTGCCTTGAGAGGCCGAGAGCAATCAGGTGCGCTAAGCACTCGAGAACTCAAGGAATTGGCTGTTGAGCACCGAGTCTCGCTAGAACACTCTCCAACGCGACAAGTATTACCGGAAGGCTGGGGCATAGGGATGGTGTTGGATGGTGTGGAGAGAAACGCGCCAGAGAACAAAGAACTGCGACAGAAGATTTTGTCCATGCGACATGCAAGCGCTCAGCAACTGCGCAACACAGCAATGGAGTATGGTTGTCCTATTCCGGAGGTACCGGCACCGCCTCCTGCACCACCACTGGAAATAGACGCCAAGGTGGAGGTTGCGAGAGCCGTACAGAACATGTTTACCGTCAAGCGTCAACTGTTCAAGGATTGTGGATGGCGGGAAAAATTCGACGGCGATGAGTTCGAGAGAAGGAAGCAGCAGTTGCTGCACGAGTACCATTCTTTCTTCATGCTATTGGGGCCGAGAGGTCAGAACATCCATGACCCTGACGAGGGGGCGTGGTTGAGGAACTGGTTCAGAGAGAAGGCTGGCGAATCAGCTGTTTAATTGAGATATGATAATCACAAGAGATATGAATGATATGCGATACATGACTTTTTACTCAAAGACTGGGTTGTTTTGTTTCGTGACTGTCGTTTCCTCATGAGGGCAGTGATATGGAGGTAAGGATATTGTGACCATCAAGGTCTCGGTCAAAGCCTAAACCCGTCTTCATGCCTGGTTTATTATGTTTCCGCAGCAGAGCATGTCATCAAGACTGATAGCCAATGATGTGCTGGTCGACCGTGTCATGATTGTTCATACGAACTCTTCTCGGGAGCATTCTCGTGTTGGTGTCTGCCCATAGCGGAGGCAGGTCTGGGCACTCTCGGTGCATCGCGTTTTTGACCGCCAGGTCTTTCGGTCAAGCTCGGAGCTCGTGGTCGTCGCTTTCCTTGGGATTTGCCGCCGATGAATGGGATGTGGTATGCGCAGGAGCGGTAGACGTAGTAGGCCAAGTCGTAGATGAGGAGGAGAGCCCACGGCCCCATTGTGACAAGACCTAGAATCATCTATGTCGAGCTGTGTCAGCCTATATCTTCAGCTGGCAAAGAGACAGGGAAGAAGTACAAAGACGCTCGAGATCCAGCCTTCAATGTCGCTCAGGTGCGTGGGCAACAGCGAGTACCAGCCCATTGTTGTATAGCTTCCAAGGACAAAGCCCGCCTTCGAATGCTGTTTCGGTCGGAGGAGGGGTCAATCGAGATATAGCTATCTCGGGTGATAGTTTGTCGAGCACAGGAGACAATTGAAGATGACAGATTCGTTGGCCTCGAGTAGCCTGTGCATCTCTGTTCAACGTAACCGTCGTTAGTAGCGAAGGTGCCGCCAAGGCTTCGTCATCCTCGAGATGCGACTGAGGGGCTACCTGCGGCCTGCTTTGTGAGACAAATACCTCAAGTACATCGAGTATGGATAATTGCCAGCATCGAGGCACCATAGAGTGATTTCTGCAAAGAAAGATTACCAACTGCTGCGCATGTCTTCTCCGCTCAGATCTGCTGTGGCTTGACGAGATCTTGCGCTACGCCTGTATAGATTTCAGCCGCAACCCTGTCAAAACCGCCACCGCGGCCCGCAGACACAAAGCAACACTGCCAGGCTCCAGCAATCGTCTCTTCATGCACAATTGACTCATTGCAAATCTAGAGTTACGGGTGTTGACCGACATGCAGCCGTGCTGCCTATTGTGAATAGCTGACTTTGTTGGATAAGGAGATCGAGCTCATTGGATAGCTCGAGCGGCATCCTGATCACATGCACAACCTGAACCATTCTGACGGCTGCCTAGCTGCACACCAACAGGTAGGAAGGATCGAGACGTTTACCGCAATCCACAGCTCTTTTTGTGTCTGTTTCCTTAAGTATCTTCATTCCTTTCTTAAACACCTCCATCATGAAACCCTTTATGCTCCAATCTGTCCACAAAACCATGCCCGGCTCACCTAGCAGAGAGTACCTGCGGCAATTGACCAGCACAGACGCCTTGTACGAGCTAGATGCTAGATTGACAGTATGGAAAGACGAGGACCCTTTCAATGACGAGCCACGTTTTCCTCCTCCTCCCGAAGGCTTGCCGCAGCGATCGAATGCCCGCACCAGTGGCTTTGACTGGGGTAGCTATGCAGACTCCCTAGAACGGTGTCGTCGACGACGCCTTGAGAATCCAGTAGACGCAACCGACTCTGTACGACAATACCATGCAGCATCTCTCGAGCACCATTCAAGCCTGAAGGACAGTGATCGATACTCCCGAGACAATATGCTTGCACGAGAGCGTATGGAAGACCAACGATACAACGCCATCGCAGAAAATATACGCCTTACCCACTCTGCACGCCGACAGGCGCAAGAGGCCATGGACCGTATTACAGACACTCAGGACAGTGCCCTCACAAGAGATCGCTTTGCAGGCGAAGCACACGATGTCGAATTGGAACGCATAAGGAACGAAATCAACCCAGAGGAACGTGTCAGAAGACTGGTAGCCCGCTTCGGGAGTCAAGGTGTTCCAGATGCAGTGGACAGCTACATCGCCGACCCACCACTGCCTGCTCATGACAAAGGTAAGGAAACACAAACCATGGACGACATGTCCTTCCTGGCTATGCATGCCGAAGGCGGCAATGCCACTCTCACGGTCATAGACCCGCACACACAAAAGACCACGGTGCTCAAAAACCTCAATCTTGCAACCATAGAACTGGTGACGCCAATCCTGGCGTTCAGTTTCGAGGAATCCAGATCTGGAGCAAAGTATTCGATTGCAGATGTGTCATTGACAGCTGTGCTGTGCATGCTACGACACGTCTACACATGTGAACATTACGTACCCAATGATTGTCTCTACGATCAGATATCTGCTCTGCTACATATCGAGATCTTCCATCTGGCCTCGACCTACGACATCAGCAGTCTCAGAACAATGGTCAAAGCACGCATATTCCTCGAACTGGAACTCTCGACCAGCTACCCAGGCCCACCAAAAGATCTATGCAAAGCATTAGCCTATGCATACGAGCACCTACCCAACGAGGGGGAAATCACAAAGACACTGGCACACTACTGCATCACTTGTTTCTTGCAACACCGACTCAACGAAGATGAACTGTTTACAACTTTTCATTACAATTGCCGTCCCTTCCAACGCGATCTGTGTGTCATTCTACGCGAAAACAGTTTCGAGGACGAGTGCGCGCCCACTCTGATACAACTTCCTGTCAAAACCTCCGACATTCCCCAACGCTGGCCTTCAGTCGTGGATACCGATCCACAGGCCGGCTTCTTGGAAGACGAGTTTGACAACGAGGTCAAGCGCCGCACCAACATCTCCCGACTGGACAAGTTGAGGATTCACTTCCACATAGGGCTACCATTGAGATAGAAGAAGTAGGGGGAAGAAAATCTTTTGGGGGTGAAATTGAGATGCAAAGGAGAAAATAAAAAGAGGCATGAAAGACGTAATCTTGTTATCCCGCTTAAGCTTGCTGTCTTCTGCGCTTGCCGATCTGGGCCGTGAAACCAGTCTTGATGGCAGAGACGGAACGTCTGGAACCGCACGAGTTGCAGGTGACGAAGTAGAGACGGTTCTCACCCTTGTTGAGCTCTGTATCCGGCGAGCGGCAGGTCTTGCAAGTAACGTACTCGACTGTTGGTTATTGTTAGCTTTTGCATATCGTTTTTGTGGTAGATAACAGAAATGCACAAAAAATGATGGGTCGAAAGAAAAAGGGATAAAAACCCACCAATATATCTTCTCAAAACGTTCTCCAACTGCTTCTGCTGGAAACGACCCTTGATGACAAGTTGACCCTGACCAGCGACGGAACCGGAGGTACCCAATTCGGAGAAGAGGAACTGAGTGACGTGCTCGTCGGTTCTCTTCATGCGGCGACAGATTTCGGAAATGTTTGCGAAAATGGTCTTCTTGTTTCCTTCGCGCAAGCACTGGGGAGGAGGAATCTTGTACGACTTGCCGCCGCTAGAGGCAAGGTCGGGATTGTGGTGGTTGAGCTGGGAGAAGAAGCGGGTGAGCAGCAGGGGGTACTCGATGGGTGTGGTGTTGCTGTGCTGCCAGATGCCGGTTCCCTTTTCCAGATCGCCCTCCTGGCTGGTGGATTGTTGCACGACGGGCTCGTCGTCGTTGGCCTCCTCGTTGGCGCCGGCCTCGGCCAGCTTGGCCTCAAAGTCGTCAGCCTCGGCCTTCTTGGACTTCTTCTTCTTCTTCTTGAGGGCCGAAGGGTCGAATTCGGCGTCGGCGGCGGGAGCCTCTGCATCGTCGGCCGACTTTTCCTTCTTGGATGACGACTTCTTCTTCTTCTTGGCGAGGCCCTCGAACATGGCGGTCATCTCGTCGACACCTCCTTCTCCTGATGCGGTGGGTGGTGAGCTGGGGTCCTCTTCTTGTGCGTGGTCTGCTGCGGAGAGCTTCTTATTCGTACCGGCAGAGTGGTTCTCGGCGCTCGACTTGTCGCCGTGCTGCTCGGTGGCCTCGGTGACCTGGCCGTTGCTGTCGACGATGGTGGTGCCCTCGCTGAAGGCGACCGACTTGCGCGGCTTGCGCTCTTCCTATATTTGATTCCTATCAGCCGCTGTTCTTTCCCCTTTCTTGTGGATGCGCGCTCGGGTGCACTGACAATATCAGCCATGATTGCGGTGTTTTCCTGGTCCAAGTGATGCGTTTAGTGGTGTAGAGACGGAGGACGGCTTCCCAGAGGGTGTGGTTGTTGGTGACTCAAAAGTTGCTGCAAGGCCACGAACGAATGACGCCGCCCAAATAATGTCTTGGCGAGAACAGAAATGATTAAATGCAAAAGAATCCAGAGCCCCTCCTTTGTCTGCGAAACACGTGCACACTTGGAATATCACTCATTGCTATATCACATGGTCCACTTTCATTCGTGACAGTCATCTCTGTAACCATGAACTCACTTCGTTGGAAGTCACCAGGCTTAATCAATCTGCCACTCTGGACACCAACTCTCACACGACCTTTTTCTCTCTACCATGCACATCAAATCTCGGAAGCCATCGAGAAAAGGCGACTTCGCGATAGGACAAAGTACCTACAAAGAACGGAAGAATACAAGAATCCGGAAGCACCTGAACAACCCTGGCATACCTATTGGGAAAGACTTCGATATAAGAACGACCCAACATATCGCGCAGAGCGAAATGAACGCTGCAAGAACTATTACCACAACATGAAAAAAGGCAATGAGGTTCGATCGTTACGTGTAAAGATGAAACTTTGTATGTTCAGACATGCCTGGGTGCGCGAAGAGTTGCCCTGGCAGTATTACCGCCCCATCGTTTACGACCAACTGACCGAGCACCATTGTGCTGGTTGCGGGTGGATAAGACCTGGAGGCAGACGCTTGTATTGGCAGAGCTTGGTCGATACTGATAGATATCTCTGCCTCAGTTGCTATATACCACTACAAAATCCGGACTGGAACACGATCATGCCAAAAGGGTACGAGGACATTAGAGGCTTCAAGGCTTTGGTAACACGGAAGAAAGAGCTTGACGCATCTAAAGCGCCGCCTTCTTGATAAGCATGAATTACAAAGGATTCAGGACAGATCAAGATGGGCTACTATCTGTCTTAATCTATCCGCCAATGTCATTACTCTTTCCTGGATCATCTCAGTATGCCGGACACAGGTCTCTAAAAATACACATTTATTCATAAGTCTTATAGAGTAGTATACAGCTTTCTGGCCTCTACGTTCCAGCTGCCTGACGCATGAAGAACTTCTTGAGGAAGCCCATCTTGTCAACAGCGTCGAGTCCAAGACTTCTTGCCCACACAACAGGACCACTACCAGCACTGTAGAGCTTATGCAACTTGTCCACAGCGCCCAGCATGGCATTGTTCTTTGCCCACTGCTCAGCGTTGTATGCATCCAGTGCCCAGTTGCTGCCAATATCCTTGCCTACAGATAGCGAAAAGTTGATGTGCTTGGCAAGTGACTGAGCATCACCGAGGCCTTGGTTTAGACCTTGACCAGCGAGAGGGTGAATAGTGTGAGCGGCATCTCCAAGGAGAGCAACGCGATGACCGGTATAAGTGTCTGCATGACGCATACGCAGAGGGAAAGAAGCAACACTGCCTTCTTGGACCGCCGAGATCTTTTGCGGAATGCGCTCGGAATTGAAGGCGGTGTTGGCTTCACGCCATGAGTACTCGTCGGCTTGGCCAGACTTCATGGTGTGCATGTAGTCGAGGTCGACTGGCAAGAGTCTGAAAGCTGCATTTACCATTGCGGTGAAGTCGGTGCTGCTGAGTGACTTCAGAAGAGCGGCCTTTTCAGGTGTAGTAGACCACACCAGAGTGGCTACATTGCCGGGCAGAGGCAGAAGTGCGACAGGGCCAGTAGGAAGGAAGCGTTGGTATGCAGTTCTGTGGTCGTTTTGGTCCCAGTTGGCTCCTTCAATCTGTACAGTGGCAACGACGCCGTGACGGTTGTAGTCCCAGCCGCGTGAAGGGATACCGGCGAATGTGCGTACAGGACTGTTCGCTCCGTCGGCACCGATAAGGAGACGGGCAGCCAGTTTGCGCGAGTTGTTTAGAGACACGATCGGCCAATTTGACAAGTCCATGTTCTCTGTCTCTTTCCCAAGCTCAATTCCATCGACGCGTGTTTTGTCCATGATGTCGATCGGAGGTAACGAGTTGAGTCGAGCGAGGAGGGCGGATGTGAGGTTCGTGTTCTCAGCCATGGTGGCCACAGTATCCGAGACATTCGAGGACGACGACGTGGGATCGAAGCTGATGCTGCTTCCAGACACACCGTCCCATACCTGCATAGCCTGGTACGGCTGCACGCGAGAGGCGGCGATGTGCTTCCATGCTCCAGTGTCATTTAAGAACTTGACCGAGCCAGGAGTCAATGAGCTGCACCTGTTGGAGAAGGTCGTCGATTCGGCTTGGACCTGTGATTTGTTGAGGTCTTGCCCCTCGACTAGGGCAATCTTGAGGTTCGCGGTCTTGGGAGAAGCACCTACAAGTCTCAGCACTTCAATTCTATGCTACAACATGCTGTGTATGCTCTTACGAAGCGCGCTGAGCAAGCTCAGTCCTGCTGGACCGCCACCAACGCACACGACATCATAGATTTCTGGACCTGTCGGTACGGGTGCAGCAGTGGGTGTCGTCCGCGACCAGAATGATCGCGAGTTTAAGAATATGGTCGAACTCCTCGAGGATACTCGGGAGACTTCACATAGTGTTCGGGGGAGCCGCAGCAGCATTCCGGCAGAATATTATGGCGAGGATGAGAGATGGAGTGATTGAGCCGAAGTCTGTTCTCCAGATCTTGGTGGTGTTTCGGCACAAGAGTCTCCGTCCTCTCGGGTTATCACTCAGCGAGCTTATACACTGCTTGCTGATTGGCCTAAGGTCTTACACTCAGAAACATGCCCACAACATGGCCTTTTTGTTCTTCGGACAATTTTCAGGAGTACGAGCACATGAAAGACGGTATGGGACCACTATCACGTGTGTGAAGTAAACAACAAGCGTTGATTCGCTGCAAGGAAAAGGTCATCCGAGCCTTGAAAATCACATGTCAGATTGCCGACGGTTGGCCGACCCCTCCTCTTTCCCCGGACTTGGTTCGCGCCTTCCCGCTGCACATTGACAGGAAACAAAGAGCGGATCTGAGCATTTCCAAGATACTCCGTTGCCGACATTGTCTCCACATGTGAAGGAGCGTAAATTGCCTGTTTGGAAAGCAGTAGGATCTGACTGGCAGTGGGTCATCAGTCCCCGAGCCTGCAAGTAATTGCAGCAACGGTGTTTGGTTCACGGAGGTCAGCCAAAGGAGGCAGGAAGGCGAACCTTTTGGCTCGAACGAACGTTGCCTCGGTCCATATCTCCATACCTTTTCCCCACACGTGCCATTTAGCGCATGTGGTCCGGTCCATTTCCATTAAACACCCTTTGCCCTTTGCTCGTGCTTTCGTTTCCCCTTCTTCTCCATACTCCTCTTCTTTCCTTGTTATCTGTGATACCCCGACTCTTACCATCATGCCTGCAAGAGTCATTGTCGTCGGTGCTGGCCGTGAGTCCTACAACTCTCCAAATGTATCAAAGAGTCGAGTACTAATAGCGAGTAGTCTCTGGCCTGAGTGCCGCTCATACTATTTACCTAAATGGCGGAAATGTCGTCCTGCTCGACAAGAACAGTACGGCGCTGCAATCCCACTGGCATCGCTCTTCCTTGCTGACATGTGATCGTAGACTTCATGGGAGGAAACTCGACCAAGGCCACTTCCGGAATCAACGGAGCCCTTACTCGTACACAGACCGATCTCGGTATCCAAGACAGTGTCAAGCAGTTCTACGAAGATACTCTGAAGTCAGCTAGAGACAAGGCTCGACCAGATCTCATCAAGGTCTTGACTTACAAGTCAGCTGGTGCTGTCGAATGGCTTCAGGATGTCTTCAACCTGGATCTGACCCTGGTTTCACGTCTCGGGTGAGTACACACCGAAGCATCAATGTCGAGTCCTAGACTAATTAGGAACAGTGGTCATTCGTTCCCTCGTACTCACCGTGGCCACGATGCCAAGTTCCCTGGTATGGCCATCACATATGCCTTGATGCAACGATTCGAGGAGCTCGCCGAGACCGAGCCCGAGCGTGTATCACTCATCAAGAAGGCCAAGGTCACCAAGGTCAACAAGGATGGAAACAACGTTACCGGTGTCACATACACATTCGGCGGCGAAGAAGTCACAGTTGACGGCCCTGTCATTCTCGCAACTGGAGGTTACGCTGCAGACTTCACAAATGACTCGCTTCTGAAGAAGTGGAGACCCGATACCTTTGGTCTGGCTACAACCAACGGTGCCCACGCCACTGGCGATGGTCACAAAATGCTTATGGAGATTGGAGCCAACGGCATCGATATGGACAAGGTTCAAGTTCACCCCACTGGTTTGGTCGACCCCAAGGACCCCGGCTCCAAGTGGAAGTTCTTGGCTGCTGAAGGTGTGTATTTGCAAACTTACCGTTCGACATACAGTGCTGACCAATTCTAGCTCTTCGTGGTGAGGGTGGTCTTCTCCTCAATGGCAAAGGTCAGCGTTTCTCAGACGAGCTCGGACACCGTGATTATGTCTCGGGTAAGATGTGGGAGGAGAAGGAGAAGGGAACATGGCCCATCCGCCTTGTTCTCAACTCCAAAGCATCCAACACTCTTGACTTCCACACTCGCCACTACTCTGGTCGTGGCTTGATGAAGAAGATGAGCGGCGAGGAACTTATCAAGGAGATTGGTTGCTCGAGAAAGGACCTCGAGAAGACTTTCAGTGACTACAACGAGATCGCAGACGGCAAGCAGAAGGATCCTTACGGCAAGAAGTACTTCCACAACATGCCATTCAAGGTAGACGACACCTTCCACGTTGCCGTCATGGAGCCCGTTCTCCACTTCACCATGGGTGGTATCGAGATCAACGACCAGGCACAATGTCTGAACTCGGAAGGCAAGCCCTTCGACGGTCTCTTCGTCTGTGGTGAGCTTGCTGGTGGTGTACACGGCTCGAACCGTCTCGGTGGTTCATCTCTGCTTGGATGTGTCGTCTACGGTCGTGTTGCCGGCGACTCAGCAAGCAAGTACCTGTTCCAGCAGGTGCTGAACGGCGGTGGCTCTGCAGCAGCTCAGCGTCTGGGACAGATCAGCTTGCACATCGACCCCAACCAGCCTGGCAAGATTTCTGTAGAATGGGCAAACGGCGTGGGTGCTTCCTCAGGTGCCGACGAGGCCATTCAGAGACAGTCACAACAATCTGCCGGTCCGGTCATGACACCAGACGGCAAGACCGCCGACTCTTCTGACCCTGCCAAGGTCTCAAAGCCCAACGACATCAAAGAGTTCAAGGTCCCTGAGCAAGAGTACACTCTCGAGGAGGTTGCCAAGCACAACAAGAAGGAGGACCTCTGGATTGCTGTCAAGGGCGTCGTCATGAACGTGACTGACTGGGTAGAAGAGCACCCCGGTGGTCCCCAAGCTCTCTTCAGTCACATGGGCAGAGATGCCAGTGAAGAATTCGAGATGCTGCACGACGACGAGGTCATCCCCAAGTACGCGGCTGGTATTGTGATTGGCCGAGTAAAGGGACAAGAGATCACCCTCGAGTATTGATGAACCATTTATAACGGAGAGATGATCAAAGGGAAGGAAAGGAGTTATTTTTCGTGGGGTCACAGACACAGGCAGCATTTGGCATGTGTGTCGTCGTTCATAGTCCTTGAGTAGCAAGATTCAAGACTCTTATCTCTATGTCTGATGCCATCTTCCGTGATCAACACTTTCACTCAAGAATGAGGGGTATGGTTGAGAGATACCATATCAATTCAATATCGACCGACGTGAGACTTGCCAGGGTCGTGCTCTGATATCAAACGTTGAATGACCCACTAAACCATGCAGGTTGCGTGACAAGCAGGAGGATGACAGCTCTCTTGCAGCATGCAGGTCTCGTAACACCCCCTCCTCAACCATCAATCAAAAAATCAACACATCGTATATGTCGTCTTTGAGCAAGGTTGGGAAGGATTATTGTTGAAAACCGGCGGGTCGTGGTATGCTGTTGAACGAAAGCTGACGCATGCATATTGTTTGTGCCACAGAGACAAGCGTATCCCATCAATTCGTGCAGGGCGAGCGGAACAATGCGGGAAGGAGCGAACCACCTTGATGGACCAGCCCTTATCGCTCACGCAACAAAAGACCGAGGAAAGATAAGAGATAAACATGGAGAAAACTGGAAAGTAGATGTTGTTACATTGTACAATACAGTATAGATTCGAAAAACACAAAACTGAAGAGCTTTAACTTGCAGCGCCCCAGATGATGGAAGCATAGAAACAAGAAAACTCCTGAATGCCTAATTACAAAGATGTGTATCATGTGCGCCTCCCCTTCATACACCGTGTAAAGTGCTGTTTATCATGACTGAAACATCAACACTCTATTTATTGCGAAGAAATGGCAACGGCAATGACCTGGGCATCGCTGTGGCTGATGCTGACAGTGGTGTTCTTGATGCCCTTCTGCTCGGCAGCGGACTTGGCATCACCGTGAAGCTATGAAGATGTTAGTGTGTGTTTCTTTTAGTAACGAATATGATTCAACTTACAACAACGGTGGGGGCACCGCTCTCATCGTTCACAATCTCAATGTCCTTGAGGGGAGCTCCAGCACCGCGCGAGGCGACCTTGAAACTCTTGAAGACTGCCTCCTTGGCAGACCACTTGCCGGTGAAGCTGGCCTGAGGGTTAGGGGCCTTGCGGCAGTAATCAATCTCCTGCTGAGTGAAGTTGCGCTCAATGAAGGTCTCGTTCTCGATGTTGACGGCGTCGATGCTCTCAACGTCTACACCAGGGCTGCTGTTGCCAGAAGAGTTGACCTTGAGCAATGACTCGACCATCTGAGTGGTGTTGGCATCACGAACAGGCTTCTCGGGCTTGGTAGAGAAGGTGAGCTGAGCAGTCTTCTTGTCCTGAGAAACGCGAGCGCTGGGGTTCAAGAAGACAGTGCTCATCTGATCATCCTCGTAAGGAGACTTATCCTTGGCACGGAACATGGTGTTGTTGATGAGACCGTCGTGGAAGTAGCGGTAAGCCTTCTTTTGTCTGGCCTCGACCTTGGTCTTGTAAGACTGGAACTCAGCCTGGTCAAGAGTGGCGAACAGGTACTTGGGGTGGATACCAATAGCCTGAGCACCCTTCTGACCGAAACCGAAGGAAGTGACTGAGAAAGCCTTGATGCCGTCGGTTTGGATGGTTCTGCTAGGGTAGACAATGTAGTCGAACTTCTCCATGATCTTGTCGACGTTATCTGCGTTGCGGTTACCGGGAACGATACCAGAGTTGAGAACCTGCAAACATCCGTTGAACATCCAGGCACCAGCGGCACCCTTAGGGTGACCAGTAAGGTACTTCTGGAAGATACCAAGGAGAGCGTTACCCTTCTTACGGCCGAGGTGCTCCATCTGCTGGCAGATGACATCGGACTCGTTCTTGTCGTTGGCCACAGTGGAGGTACCGTGGAACGAGGCGACGTCGAGGTCGTCAATGGTCAGACCCCAGGTAGCAAGTGCACCACGGAGGGGAGCGATCTTAGGATCTTGCTTCCAGAAATTGTTGCCGAGACTGTAAAGGGCGTCCTTCTCTTGACGCTTGGCCTCACGCTCGATGAACTTGGCTCTGTCCTCCATGTATTCAGCGGCGTCGAACTCGGAGTTCTCAGCTTGCATAGCAGCGACTTCCTCTTGCAGGTACATAAGTTCAGACTCTTGCCATGTCTTGATGTTTCTTCTGCGGGCGTCCATCTGTCTCTTACGGTACTTGATGTCAAGCAGGGGAGATGTGAACTTGGAGGTATCCTCACGAGCAGTGGTCAAAACACCCTTTCCAGGGGCGGGAACGGAGCGACCAATCTTGTCAGTGGCAGTGGCAGTGAAGCCAAGGACACCGTAAATTGGGACACCCATATCGAGAGCAAGTCTAGCATCCATGATGACTTGCATACCGCAACCTTGAGACTCCATGAAGCCGTTTCTGGTGGTAGTAGTAGGTCTGGACATCTCCTTGGGAGTACGGCCGTGAGCGAACTCGTCTTCGGCGTTGCTGGTAGCCTTCATGTTGGCGAACTCGTAAGAGCCCTCCTCTTGGAAGTCATCGAAACCACCAACGAAGCACATTCTGGCCTTACCCTCGACGATGGTGTCGTAACCAATGTCGATAGACTCGACAGCGGTAGCGCAGGCACCGACGGGAGTCTTGATGGGACCAGTGGAGGACATCAACAACATGTTAACCCAAGCGGACATGGTGTTGATGAAAGACTCCTGGAGAATATCCTTCTGGAGAGGCTTGTCCAAGAAGCGGTCCTTGTACATACCGCGAAGGGCGGTAGTACCACCAATACCGGAACCAATACAGTTACCGACCTCTGAAATGTGGACGTACTTGTAGAACTCGTAAGGGTCAGTGATACCGGAAGACAGGAGAGCTTCAGCGGTCGAGACGAGCACGTAAAGGGTGACGGGGTCGACCTGGCCGATGATGTCTTCGGGAACACCGTACTTGCGGGCGTCCCAACCGGTGGGGATTTGACCAGCAACAAGACGGTCGAATCTGAGAGCCTTGGGGATGAGAAGGGTTGCGCCCTTTCTTAGTCTGACCTGGTATTCACCAGACTCGGGGATCTCGAAGATCTCGACCTTCTCACCGTGTTGGCGACTGAACTCCTCTGCAGTCTCCTTGGAGGTCTCGAAGGGGTCAAGGTCCTCCTGGATCTGAATCTCCTGCAGAAGCTGCTTCTTGTTGGGATCGTAGCCGTTGAAGAGTTCAGGCTCGATGAGACGGATACCAGAGTGGTCAAGGATGTGCTTCTCGAACTTAGACTTGACGTCCTTGTCATCGATGGGCTCACCGGTCTTGGCATCAACCCAGCCAGCGTAGCTCTTGCCCTTGAGGGGACCGTTGTGGTTCTTGATCAGACCCATAATCCAGGCCATCTCAACACAACCCTCGAGAGAGAATTCACCATAGGCTTCCATCTCCCAGCGGGTTCTTGAGTTACCCCAGGGGCCAACTTCAGAGAAACCAGTGACAACGACGACCTTCTCGAGGTCCACCATACCCTTGAGGTTCTCGTTGAGCGGCTTGACCTCGGACTCCCAATCGGGAACCTTGGGGAAGTCGAACTTCAAGTTGGCACGAGGCTGGACGGTGACCTTCTTGTACAAGGCCTCGTGGCTCTCACCGTGGACAATCTTGTTCTCGACCGAAGTCTCGCGAGTGACAGCCTTGCGGATCTCGCTGGTCTCGGTGACATCCTTGCGAAGCTTGGTCATCAAGTCCTTCAAGTTGGGAAGGAACTGCAGACCACCGTTGAGATCAGCGAAGACAGGCTCCTCCTGGCACAGGTCGACGATAGCAGGACCCATGAGACCCAAGATGTTGAAAGCCATCTCTTGCTGAGAGAAAGTACGAGCGCCAGTCTTCTCAACACCCTCAGCGACAATGTTGTTGCCGCCCATGAGACCAGTACCACGGGTCCAGCCAATGACTGCACCGCAAATGGTGAGGTACGAGCCCCAGCTCTCAGAGTGCCATCTGTTGAACAGAGTCTCGAGGGCAAGCTTGGACTCAGAGTAGAGACCATCGTTACCGAAGGTACCGTGGTTAGGGGAGAGAGGAAGAATGACCTGGGCAGGACGAGTCTCAAAGCCACGGGCAGCCTTCTGGGCCTTGACACCACCAAGCATTCTTAGCAAGTTGGTCAACATGATTCTGTGAGCCAACTCGGACTTGGAATCGATGTTGTCAATCTCGCGACCGTTCTCGGGGATAGCGGCGAAAGGAACAATGTAGTCAAGGTCCCATCCGAGACCCTTCTTCTCATCGTAGATGTAATCAACGAGAGCGTTGACGTCTTGCTGACTTCCTTGGTTGAAAGGCACAACGATGAGCTGAGAGCCCTTGGCACCGTAGCGGGTGTACATAGATTGGTAGTACTCGGTGACTTCGCGAGAGAAGCGACTGGTAGTAACGACAACCTTGGCACCACCACTGATCAGGCCCTGGAGAACCTCAGCACCGATGGAACCAGCACCAGCACCGGTCATGAGAGCGTGTCTGCCCTGGAAGGTGACACCAGACTTGGCAGCCTCCTCGAGACCCTCGAGGTAAACACCGGTGAGCTTCTTGCTGTACTCCCAGCCGTGCTCTTCCTTACGCTTCAAGTGCAAGAAAGGAATGGTCTCAACTTTGCCGGGCTTGAGCTGGTTGGCACGACCCTTACGACCCTTCTTGCTGCTCTCGGTGGGCATGATCTGGCCCTCGTTCATCGACAGCGAACGAATGATGTTGCTGTAGAGCTGCTTGATTTCCAGCTGCGATGACTTGGTGAGCTTGTGTTGTTGGCGGATGAGCTTGTAGACGCGCTGGAGATCGTTCTGGACCTTGGTTCTGTTTCCGTATTCGGAAATCTTGCCACCGTCGGCCATCTCACGAACGTAGTGCTCGAGCTTGCGGACGGCTTGTCTGGGTGCCTCCTCGTAGTTCATGTTTCCACGAGCGTCAATGGTGAGCTGAGGAGCAGTGGGCACGGATACGTCCTTGTAGACGGGGGCAATATCGAGGACATCCTTGCAGTTGTCGATGAGCTGCTGACCCAAAGCCTTAGCGAGCTCGTAAGTCTCACCGCGCTCAGTGGGGCAGTGGTCGATGTGGTACTGCATGAATTCGAGAAGCTTGGGGTTGGAGCGGTTCATAATTTGAATGCAGCGGCTGACGATTTCGCGGTCGACAGCGGTCAAGCGGCCGAAAATGATGTCGTAGTACATGCTGAGAGCGTCCTGACGAGCCCAGTTCCAAGATGAATCGTAGACACGGGCCTTGAGGGGGCTGAATGAGGGCTCAATACCGGCAGCGTAGAAGTCGCCGTGCTCGGCATTCCACAGGTCGAGTTGAGCCTGGAGAGCAGTGTTGTTTGAGGCAGCAGTAACGGCGGCCTTGTCGCCTGCGCGCAAGTCCATCTTGAGGTAGCGGGCGAAAAGCTCGAGTTGTTGCTTGAACAGGGCCTTCTGGTCTTTTGTGAGGGCGTCAATTGCGGCGGGGTCCATCATCATGCCTCCTGCACCAGCACCAGCGTCACCGCCGGCTGTAGGTGCGGCAAGGCTGATTCCAGCAATACCGGCGTAGGCGTTTGCGACGGTGTCCAGCCATGCCTTAGCATCGTTGTCGGAGCCCAGACGAGCTGCGGGTTCTTGAGTCAAAGCCAGCAGCAGTACACCATCCTGGCGACCAGATCCGAGACCCCATCGTGTCTCGAGGTGCTTGCGGACTGCGGTGATGTTGAAGCCACCAGGCATCTTGGATGACACCAGACGTGCAATGAGCGAAGATGACTGCTTTCCGAGCTGACCATTGAAGGTAGCCTGCATGGCGGCACCCAGCTCGTCGAGAGGTGTGTCTTCCGGCTTCTCGGGTGTTGAGCCGAACTCTTTTCCAAGATCTCCGAGGATTTCGTTTTGGAGTGTTGATTTACCTGTGAGGGAATTGGGTCAGCGAATGTAGCACGGAACACCGAGATCGAGTCCACTTACCTCCAACCAAATCCTTGATGGCTTTGCTAAGAGGAATGTCCATCAAACCCTTCTTCAGCTTCTGAGCAACCAATGCTCTCAAAATATCCACGGCGCCAACAGGTGCATCTGCAACTGCCGCTGCCGGGCCAGCGCTTGGTGGTGGGGGTGCTGCGGCGGCGACGGGGGCGGCTGATGAGCCAGCAGAAGGAGCAGCAGCAGCAGCGGGTGCCGGAGCGGCCTCCTCCTCCTCGACAGGGTCAACATCGTAGTAGATGTCCTTGGCGTCCTTGTTGTAGCAGAGAATCTGTCTTTGCACTGATCTTGCAGCATCGTATGCTTCGTACTTTGAGGCGAGTGTGCGCTTGGCCATGACACCGAGGGTGTCTGCGGGACCAATTTCGACAATGCGCTCGGTGGTCTTCTCGCCGAGGATAACATCTTGTGTCTCAATCCATCTCACGGGCGAGGCGAATTGGTAT
>SWBJ01000370.1:0-48348 GCA_024195555.1 Aureobasidium sp. EXF-12298
TAGAGTCGTCAAAGACTACGCCTGGTACTGGGGTGACTTCTTCTACCTCATCGATCAAGAACTCACCTTCGACGGCGTCTTCGAGATGGCTCCTCATCCCATGTACTCTGTTGGCTATGTCGGCTTCTACGGCATTTCCTTGATGGCTGCCAGCTACAAGGTGCTCTTCATCTCTATTATTGCACATGCTGCTCAGTTTGCATTTTTGACCATCGTTGAGAACCCGCACATCGAGAAAACGTATAACCCACCTACGCCCAAGAAAAGAAGAGAATCCGAGAGCGACAGAGAACCTCCCAAAAGCGCCACTCCCGACTCTGGTCATATCAACGGCTATCCACCCATCGCGACAACCGAGAAGCCTTCTTCAGTTCACAACATCCTTGGCTTTCACAACATGGATCTTCATCGTGTTACAGACATATCTGTCTTGCTCATGCAATCTTACTTGTTTAGTGTCGCCTTCCTGACCCCATCGACTCCTCTGTGGCAGGCCGCCTTTGTTGTCAATGCAGTGGCTTGGCGACTGTGGTATTCACTCGGTATAGGTTATATCCTTGATCGCCAATCCAACAAGAAGAAGTGGGCTCGCCACTTTGTCAAATATGGCGAGAGCACTGAAGAAGCTTGGAGACAGTGGAAGGGACTCTATCATTTGAGCATGAGCATGTGCACCGCAAGCTTCCTTTGCGCAGCCCTGAAGATGTACAACCTGCCTCCTGACTGGACATATGGTCTGGCTCTGCTTCGCCACGTCCTCGGTATGGCAATGATCGCTCTCCAGATTTGGACGAGCTTTAGCATCTACGAATCTCTTGGCGAGTTTGGATGGTTCTTTGGCGACTTCTTCTTCGATCATGCATCCAAACTTACCTATGGCGGCATCTATAGATTCCTCAACAACCCTGAGCGAGTGCTTGGATTGGCTGGTCTTTGGGGTGTCGCTTTAATCACATGGAGCAAGACAATGTTCTTCCTTGCTTTGCTGAGCCATCTCCTCACTCTGGTCTTCATTCAATTCGTCGAGCGTCCCCACATGGAGAGGCTCTACGGTCGATCTCTGCGCCAGGACTCTGGACTCTCCAAGAGTCTCAAGCGTTCTTTACCGTCGCCGCTGAAACACTGGCAGGGTAGTGTCGATCGGGTGCTGGAAGACTCGATGGACTTCCTTGAGGATTTCATTGACTCTGCCAGACCCAAACTCGCTTCTAGTATGGACACCTTCGTCAGAGACACACGCACCCTCTTCAAGAACTACCCAGCCCGCATCAGTATAACACGTCTCGCACCCGATCTTGCTGGCTTCGATCCCAAGGACTATTCTCTCGAGATCGAAGGCACTCCAGCGTCCGGTACCTCTGAATCCGAGCGCTATAGTGGGCGTGAGGGAGAGATTGGCCAGGTTCCTCAGCAGCGTGTTGATCAGTACAAGACTCTCACTTTCGAGTACGGTGCTCCCATCAAGGTCCGTTGGCAAGCCCCCACAAACCATCGCAAAAACGATTGGATCGGACTCTATATGGTTGCAGACAACTCATCACGCGAGGTCACCCGTGTTGGATCTCAAGGCCGTTGGATCGCTACCACCAAAGGCGTCTACGACTCTGTGACTGCCGAGACTGGCATTCTCGTTTCTTCTCACCAGGTCACCAAAGATGGTAAGCAGTATGCAACCGGTGAGGTGGAGTTCTCAGGCGATAAGTTGTGGTGGACACACGGTGTTTTCGAATTCCGCTACCACCATGATGGAAAGCATAACGTGATGGCTACTTCTCGGCCTTTCGAGATCCGCATTGGTAAATTCGACGAAGACGATGTTCAGTTTGATAACATCAATCTGGCACGTTCGGCTGTTGAACAAGCCCTGCTTCCTGTTGTACAAAACTGCTTCGATCGCGACCCAGAGGTCGCACCACGTACTGCTGACGATATGTTTGGCGATGGATTGGAAAGAGAAGGCAGATATGCCAGACGTGTCGTCTTTGCTATTCATCAGATGTGAGTACTACATAATCTGTCTGACCTTGATCCGAAGATAAGTTGCTGACGCGATATGACAGGTTTGGTATCGAGTTTGCACCCGAAGTCGTCTTGGCCGACGGCAGTGTACAAAACCTGGCTTGGAGAATCTGCAATGCGAAGAAAGTGCTTGTGAGTAAACTTCTTTCCGTAGTCATTGCGACATGACTGACCTTCTGATGTAGGCACCTTACAGCATGACGCCCAGTCGTGGTCGCTCGACCCCTGCAGAGATGAAGGCTTGATACAAGAAGACAGAGGAACGTGCATAGAAGTCAGAGAAGAAGTAATAAGGTAAACCTAGAAGACATCTCATTGGACAATAGGTAAATTATCTGGGAAAAACAAAAAGAAACGGAAACGAAGATTGGTTGTGGACAGAAACACACTCGCTTGCATAATACAAATCTTGTCTACAACCAGCAATGACCCCATTGATGTTACGGATTCTTCCTCGAGCACGCTTACCTCTCCTGGTTCACCACTGCTTTCTTGTTGGTCAACTCGTCGTTTTGTGCCTTCTTCATCCGTTCGCCGATCCCTTTTCCACTTCTTCGCTACACGATGCAGCCCCAGGAATCGTTGGTGACAAGACTTTCAAACCTTTCCATTTCTATCTATCTTTGCTCGACTGAAAGTTGGACATTGTGAATGCGACTACGAGTACACGATGTAAAAAAACACAAAAAAATGAACCTTCACAACGTCCCCCTATCCTGTGTGATAAGCCATGATCCTCATGTCTCGTTTTCCACCTCTGCGGATATCGCACTCTGCAGGTAGTCCGGCCCATATCTAATGAGTTCTGCGCTTCTTCGCCATGGATCGGAAGTTTTGGTACATGGGTGCTCCACTCGAGGTTTCGAGATCATTATCAATGGAAAGAGCTTCTTCGCCGGTCAGATCGACAACACCGTCTGATTCGTCGTCTACGAGATTGATTAGGGGACGCTTGCCCTGTCTAGCAAATTCGAGGGGCGTAGCTTGGCCGGACGATTCGAGCGTGGTTCCGTCAGTCATGGACTCGTCACGGCTGGGTGGCATGGGAACTTCAGAAGCACCTGGCTGAGCATTCTGGGCCATGTTGTCGTGTTGGGCTTGGAGGAGCTCGGCATACTCTTTGTCGTGCTGTTTGGCCATGCTGGCAATGAGCTTGCCAAACGCTGGGTCCTCTTGCGACTCCTGGCACTCAGTGCAATGGATGTACCAGGCGTTGCGCTTGGGCACAAAGTCCAACACCTCATATTCTGGAATGGTCTCGCCCAGCAGTTTGGAGTTGGGGTCGAGGCAGTCTTCGCAGTAGCCCTTGTGACACCAGCGACAGCGATAAATCAAGCCACCAGCATTGCCAGTACTCCTTTCGCAATCGTGACAGTCATGCTGAGGACAGTGGAAGTTCATCTTGGACGTGGCTTTGGCCTGGTATTTTGGGCTCAAGCAAGCCAAGTGATAAACGCGAGGACAGCCCGAGCAGAGATACATCTCTCCGCCATCGAAGCAGCATTGACATATCTCCTGATGATTTATCGGAGCTGCCTTCTCACGTTTGGGATCGGCCAGTCGAGGATCTTTGCCGGCGAGCGTAGGAACAGCCTCCCATCCATCACAGTTCATGCTCTCCTTGTTGATAGCGAAGCCATCTACCATGACTGTTGTGTTCTTGTCTACTCGGCGGTCTGCACGCGAAAGTTCAGGAGCAGCTGCGGCCGTCTTGTTGACGGTCTTCTGGTACTTGACACCATTGAGCACAGCGCTCTCAACACGCTCCATTTTGGCCAACCATTCTTTTTCCGTAGCCTCCTCCGATTCGCCGTGCACATGAGGATCAACGGGTTTGTCCTTGCACTTCTCGATGATCGTTTCGAGATCCCAGGTAACCATTTCGCTCACATTAACTTCAGGATGACTCAAAGTAGTAGCGCCGCGACGGATCAAGCTCTTCAGCTGTGAGAAACCAAGCTCTGGACCATCCTCTGCCGAAGTGTCGTCCTGCTTGGCAGCCCTCTTTCTCTTCTGCGTTTGGTTGGTAGAATGGATGTCTTGCATGGACTCGGTTATCTTTGCAGAGAGGTACAGCTTCTTTCGAATCCGGCCCATCATCTGCTCTTCCACAGTACCAGAGCTCAACAACTTGTAGATAGTAACCGGTTTGGTCTGTCCGATACGGTGAGAGCGGGCTTCTGCTTGCAGTGTGACTTGGGGATTCCAGTCTTCATCGAGGAAGATCACGTCGCTTGCGGCAGTCAGATTGAGACCCAGTCCACCTGCACGAGTAGAGATGAGCATGACCTTGTACTCTGAAGATGTGTCATTGAAGAGCCTGATTTGCAGGTTACGGACTGCTCGTTGGGTGCTGCCGTCAAAGCGCACATGGCGAAATGGTGCATTGTGCTGATTACTGCCTTTTGTGGTGAGAAGATCCTCACAATAGTCAAGCGCGGTGGTGAAGCCAGAGAAGATGAGGATCTTCTTTCCCTGTTTCACGACGAGCTCGTCGATGATCTTGTTCAACACGATAAATTTACCAGAGGCATGCATGATGTGATCTCCGTAGTAGTATGGGTCCGGTGAAGCACCTCTGATCATGTAAGGAGTCACACAAGTCTTGCGCAACTGCATGACTATGTTCATCAGCTTTTTGTACGCAGATGTGTCCTTTTCTCCGGTCGCCTCATTTGATATAGCTTGCTCGATAAGAGCGCGGCTTTGGCTGTTAAAGTCGTTCTCCGTCACATCTTTGAACTGATCGAGTTGAATGTCCTCTTCGACCTCTTTGATCAGTGCTTCGTGTTCTTTCTCCTTCACATTACCGAAGATATCATCCAGGAGTGTATCGCCAGCTTTCGTGAGCAGTCTGGTGTACCAGAATCGTTGAAGCGGTGTCAGAGGAATGTAGAGTAAAATTTCGCTTTTGGGAGGTAGTCCAAGGTCGACACCAGGACTGCTTTTCATTCTTCGAATCATGATAAGTTCAAGCAGATGACGTGCATGATCCATGAAGATCGAGTCGACTTGACCACGGCCGATGTCAAATGCTTCTTTGAACAGGTCTGCGGTTTTGTCGACGAAAACATTCGGGTATAGCCAGTGAAGCAAGGCCCACATCTCACGTAGGTCGTTTTGTAATGGAGTTCCGGTCAGGAGCAAACGGTGTTCAGCTTGTAGGCCTTGCAGAGCGAGCGAGATGTTTGTCTTGTCGTTTTTGATCTTGTGTCCTTCGTCCAAGATACAATAGCGCCATACGAAAGCCTGCTTTAGCCACGAGCTTTCTGATTGGAAAGTCTCGTAGTTGGTGACCATGACATCGAAGACAGTTCCAGGATCCTCGTTCTCAGGCACGGAAACGTCACCCCGCTTGGTTTTGTGACGTCCGGTAGCGTTTCCATATCTGTCTGTGACCCCTGAAGCCATCAACTTCACCTCATTGCGCTCAGAAGTTGAGCCGTGGAAGCGGAGCACCTTGAGCTTCGGGGTCCACTTTCGGGCTTCATCGCACCATGATCCCAAGACACTGAGTGGACAAACAACCAAAAAGGGTCGGGGAATGCCAGCTGGGCTGGGGTGTGTCTCCTCAATGTGCTGTATCAGAGACAGTGTCTGCAGCGTCTTTCCAAGACCCATCTCATCACCCAGGATGGCAGGCATTGCGTTCTCGTACATGTTCGCCAAGAAAGACAGGCCAGTAAGTTGATACGGCTTCATTGTAGCGACGACACTGTTAGGTTGCTTGCTAAGTGGGGCATACGGTACGTAAGCCTGATGCTTGTTATCGGCTTGAAGAAGTTTGGAGATGTAGTTGTTAGGAGGAAGCAGTGGTAAGAAATAGTCTTTGTGGTGAATGAGAAAAGCGTCACGCTTTGCTTTGGTCATGGTGGCAATCTCCTCGCGTACTCGGTTGCGCACAGTGTCAGCCTTAACGATGCGTGGTGCCGTAGCTCTAGTCTTTGATGTAGGCTCCTCAACGATCATGTCAGAATCCAAAACGCGGTTCTCAGCGATTTGTTGCCTTTTGGATTTGGACCTGGGTGTTTTCATCTTGGGAGATTGAGTCTTGGGAGTCTTTGGGCGCGCTGAATTGTTGTAATCGACTTTAGACCGGGCAGCTCGAGGAGGCAATGTTCTGCTCGGAGTGATGGGGTCGACTTTGACAGGGCTCGCGACATCGATGTTAGAGAGCATATCCTCGTCGTCGTCGTTGATAATATAGACATTCTTGAACTCAGGGTGAGCTTCCGCGGGGGTGTCAGTCGAGCTTGAAGATTCCGTGGCAGGTAATGTATCTCCTGTCATTGTGTTCTTCAAAGGGGAGCCTTGATTCGTAGGTTGAAAAGGACTCAGGGGTACCGAGAGAGGTTTTTGTCTTGGTTTGAATAGCGACAGGAGACCAGACGCATTCAACCGTTGCCTCTTAGGTGCTGGCGATTGAGTGCCGGAGCTCAAAGGACTCTGTGGTCGACGCGACTGGTTCGCCATGACTTTGAAAGTGATTTGTGTCGATCAGAATTAGTGAGTAATGTCCTGTATTCACTAATCCAGTTTTCTGGTGAAAAAAGTTGACGGCTGGATTGGGGTTCAAAGTGAAGTCGTGCTTGTTTATAATGCCACGGAAATGCAGACTCTTCTTTCAGACGGGGCTGATAGCGCTGACTAGTTTTGGATGAGGATAATGAGTCAAAGGTAGAAGAAGGTTGTTGGGAGCTCATGCCATCAGTGATAATTGTTGCTGATTGAATTGGTGCAATGGAAAGCCTGCCACGAGACGACCATCAAAACAAAGTGTGAATGCTGCGGTAACCATGCGGAAACTGGCCAATTATCCGGGTCCTCTCTTTGGCCGCAAAATGATATACAAGCAGGCCCTCAGAGCTGGAAAAACAGTCAGGTCGTGTTCACTTTCTAAAACACGTCGACGTTTGGAAGACCGGATGTTGGAGTAAGTGCAAGCTTGAGTGGCTAGCGAAAAGCCAACCTTGTAGCAACTGTGCAATTGTTTGATTCTCAGCTCCTCACAGTAATTTCCAACAAAGTAGCAGCTACAGCTATAAGTAGATTAGAGCACAAATCACTTCTTTTTGATTGTACGAAATACATCAAGGGGAAGCACCGTCGCGTTCACGATGCTTGAACCAACTTTTTGCCGCTTTTGCGCGCGGAGTCAAATTCGACTTAATTAACGACTATTATTGCCCATTAAATCCCCAGAATTGGTAATCCCGGGGTCCGACGAGGTATGAGAAGGCACGCTCCGTCCGGCAGTTCGACCAGTTTCAACCCGAGTCGCGATATCTTTTGGTTCGAGAGTGTTTTCGACATATTCCTCACTCCTAGACTCTTATGCGCAAGGCTCTTAACAAGTCGCTGTTTTCGTCCTACAGCATACCTCGTACTGTCAACCGTAACACTCGCACATTTACAACAAGCATCAAATTATCTAGCAACATGGAGAAGCCGTTCGAGAAGATGGAGGAGCAGATTCCCAAGGCTCCCGAGCCCACGAGTGCGGCTGCGCCTAAGCAAGAGGAACAAGAACTGCCCAAGTTGTCGCCACAAGAGTTCAGGATATACAACAGAATGGCAGAGCACATGGATATGTTCGTACGTATCTCGCCTATGAACATTCCATATCTACGCGGCCTGAGCTGACGTCGCAAAGCACGAGAACTTCCGTAGGACGTGGAACTTGTTGTACGGAGCATGCGAAAGCAAGAAGCGACCGACTGGCATGTCGATCCGTCAGTTCATCGGCGTAGGAGACGACTTCTGCCACCACTTGACCATCCACCATACCATTGAGGAACGCCACATCTTCCCTGTTCTTGCCCGCAAAATGCCAGCCTTCAAAAAAGAGCTCGAGTTGCTCACGCAGCACAAACAGATCCACCAAGGCCTCGACAAGTTTGAGGAGTATCTCGGTCAATGCCGAAGTGGAGAGAAAGAACTGCGCATGGAGGAGATGAAGGCCATTCTGGACACATTTGGCAAGGTCCTATGGCAACATCTTGACGACGAGGTACATGAACTCCGAGCAGAGAACATGAGACGGTATTGGACACCGGCCGAAATGGCGAGGATACCCATATAGAGAATAATCCGAAGAATATTGCATAGACTTCTCTTTTCGTTCAGGACGGCTTGCCTTGCTTTCTCGCCGCAGCAAACTTCTCGTGCCATTTTCTCTTTCCAGCAGTTGTGGTGGTCGATGGCTTGGGCGCGCCAGCAGTAGCCTCTTCGGCATGCGCACTTTGGTTGTGGACGAACTCAATACGCTTTCCACCTCCTGTTAACTTGTACAACCCCTGCTTAAAAGTTAGTCATGTCCGCTCGTTAAAGTCATGTGGACTTGCCTTGAGCATCTCGAGATTTGCCTCGGTTCGCCATATCTCTGGAAGGGCGTCTTTCCAGGTGTCCATGAAGACCGATGTGTCCATGATCGACTGCTTGTTGTTTTGACGATATGATTCCAGCGTGTTGGTGCCCACCCATTTTATGGTAGCATGCTGCTGAAGCTGCAGCAAGCTTTGATTGTTTTCGGACAGCTTCGAGAAGATGGCATCGACCAGACTCCTTGGCCACTCGTCTTCCCCGTCAAGCATCTTGTCGACAATCTCTTTCTGTACAGGCTCTGCCAGGTTGACGGCATTCGCATATGCAATCTCCAACAGCCATTTCCAGACTCTTGCAAGGACAAGGGCAGTAGGACGGAAGCTTTGACCAGAATGCTCGAAGGCGATCAGATCTCTCCAGACGGTCTGGCACTCGTCATGGCTCATTGGAGTATGCGCAAAAACGTGATGCTTGGACTGCGGGTTGGAGGGGCGAATGTCTAGGTCCTGCGGTTCGCCAAAAGGTATCAAGAGAGAGCGAAGGGTAGATTCGGCATGACGAACAGGCGCGGGCAGACACTCGAGGGCTGAACGGCATTGCGAGATGGCGGTAGTACCTTGGGCATTGTCGGTAGGGGTTGTGATGTAGACGGTGTTGGAGGTGTGAACCTGGCGTAAGAGGTAGGTCTTGGCTGTTGTGGTCAGGAAGGCTTCAGGATCTGTCGCGTCTTTGGCCTTGAAGCTCAGTGTGGGGGTGTCGTTTGTGGTGATGTATTCGAGTAGGTCTGGAGGGAGTTCCAGCAGACGACATGGTTGCAAGTCGGCGGCAATGGAGAAGGGAGTGACCGAGATTGACTGCGACGACATGATGGTTGCTTGGGCTGACTTTGCTCTTTCTCTCTCGGCCAGCTTCCACGCGGATCGCGACTGCCCTCCTCCCCCACAAACAAAACACGCCGGCGCCAGACGTGGACCAGGGAAGCTCTTAAACTAGTTCGTCGGCAGTGCGGGCCGAGAGATCAATATCAGACCCGACGGTTGCAACAACAAACGGTGTATGACCCAATTGTGCTGTCCTGGTAGAGTATACACAACCTCCCCCTCGCGTCGCCTTCTTGTTGTGTTTTGTTTCCTGTCGTCCGCTCGTTCGCCGTCCTCGCTCGCTCGCTGTCCCACTCTCGGCCGGGGCGAAGGCTGGTCCTCGTCCGCTTTGTTTACTTTTTCGAGAACCGGCCATGAGCTTATACCGCGACTCCCTCGCAATTGTCTGAGATCCTCCCAATGGTCGTTGTTACTCCGGCCATAGCCGCCCTCACCGGCGAGCTAACCCTCTTCCACACCACCGACCCACTTCTCTCCAATTCGCCCATCCTCGTCTTCTATGGTCCTGCGCCCTCCATCTCTGCCGCTACCTCACGCATCCAGGTCCACGTCTTTACCCCGGCCGGCTTCGAATCCTACCCTCGTGTCAGCATCTCGCCCAGTGCTCCCTACTACGCTGCTGTCAATTCGCTACCACGAGAGGAGCAGGGCGATGAGGTCTGTCGTGGTTTGGCCTTTGGTCTGTCCAAGTACTTCGCCGAAGTCCCTAGGCCTTCAAGAGACGCATGGGTCGCGCAAGCATGTCTCTCCAAGAAGGCTGCTTCTGCTTTTGCCCTGTTCAGCGACGCCCACGTCGCCATACTGGCCACCCGTATGAACAAGGTCGATAACCTTGACGAAATCATCAACGACATCCAACGTTCTCTCAGTGAACAGACGGTATCTTGGCTAGATCTGGACGTTATCTTGCCTCCAGGATCCATTGAGTCTGTCAAGGTTGAAGATGAAGAGCCCGAGCAGGAGAACGTAAATGAAGATGAGCTATGTGCTCGTCGATATGGAGACTATGCACCCTTCATCAAGCTGCTGGGTGAACCTGCCTTCCTGCCAACCTCTAAGCTACGAAGAGCTCCTTCAAAACCCACCGCCATTGGCCGTAGTCAAGCTTTCCTCAGAGACCAGCGCGATGTGGCCAGGAAGGAGATGAGCGAGTTGGTCGACACTGAGTCCAACTACATTAACAAACTCTCCGTGCTGGTAACCGACATCGCTTCCGATCTACGACAAATAGTTCACAACGACGCTATACCAGTCTCGAACCCCATGGAACGCACGATTAACGATCTGTTTCCTCCCTTTCTTGACAAGATGCTCGAGCTGAACTCGGCCTTTCTTGAGGCTATTCGCCGCGTCTTGGATGAAACCGAAGACTCGACCATCTTGGATCTAACAGACACTGCCGAAGAAACCTCCAACGATGAGCCTATAGCAGACACGATTGGATTGACGGATTTCGCAAAGTGTTTGATTGAATGGTTTCCGAAGTTTGCCGAGTGCTACCCCTCCTACATGCAAGCCCACTCAAGGTTTCCACGCTTAATGAGACGATTGGCGCGTATCGGAGACGCAAGCATTCTTGACAAGATTCAGGAGTTTGGAGAGAAGCGCCTAAATTCTCTGCTCATTGAGCCAGTACAACGTCTGCCACGATACACCTTGTACATCGACAGCATCGCAAAGCAGCTTCCGGTAGCCCACCCTGCACTCAAACTACTGCTTAAAGCTCGGGATATTGTCTCGGAGATCTGCTCGCAGGACGCGCCAGGTGCCCAGGAAACGAACATATGGGAACGCCTGCAACGTATCGTCAAGTCATGGCCAGAAGAAATTGAGTCAGTAGGCCGACTGATCACCATAGTGGATGTGGTGGAAATGTTTCCTCCGTTCGAGGACGGTCACAGCCGTGGAAGCTCGGGGGTCCTCATGTTGTTCACCGACTGTACTGTATTTGTGGAAAAGAGAACTCAGATGGCCATGTCTGCGCGCGCGCTGTTGTCGGAACTTGGCAAACCATTGCTCGAGGATCGCCGTGACTCGACTCGTCCAGTCACCCCACCATCTCTGCATTTCGTTGACTCTTTCAGCTTGCAAGACACCACTGTGACGGAGTATTTGGACAACCGCGCGATCACCGTTATGCCCCTGTCGCCTGGCCCCGATCCCGGCATTGCATGTGAGCAGCGTGTATATCTGCTTGAAGGACCGTACTCTGGAAAGGCATCCAAGTTTCAAGAAGAGTGGACCAAAGCCCAGGTCGAAGGCCGGTTCACTGAGGAAGAGCGCGAGAGTGGGAAGTGGGAAGTCCGCAGTGCTCAAATCTCTGGCGGAGATTTGAATCTGTTCAACGCCATCTTTGAAGGTTGTCAAAGGCATCACCAGGAAAATCCAGCCGAATCAGCACGGATCCGTGTGATTATTGACCCAAGCAAGCATGAACATCTCACACCTGTTGGAGAAAATCAACTTGAGGCGAATGTGTCCTTGGAGAAGTCGGATAAGGGACAGTGGCGCATATCCATCGAGAGCGCCTTCTCCATGGCAACACGTGATAAGGTCGACGAAGGAGAATTCCTCTCTCTCCTTATACGTCGATTGAGCGGGCTACTGACGTCTCGGTTCTCGACCAAGAACTCTGCCATCACTTCCTCGTTCGTCCTTCGTAACCAGCAAGTCTTGGACGACTTGCACCTGGAATTTGAAAAGAAAGAGGCCGAGGTATCAGTAGTACCGGAGCCATCCTCTAGCCACGAACACCATCGGCCCAAATCCCCTGTCAAGATGATTTCCAACTTTCTCTCTCAATCGACACATGGACGTCAGACTCCGACGTCGCGAAAGCTTCCTCAACCCAACGCCTTCTCCGATGCTCCTCTACTTCTTCCAGGCAGTAGAGATGGAAGTCGACCATCTTCACGCGACCAACCCCTACAGCTCTCATTGACCCCTGAAAGGAACAACAGCGTGGCAAGTCCTTCAAAAAGACTCGAGGATGCGCTGAACACCTATCTCCTGGCGCTGCTCGCTCGTAAAGGCAACATTGTTGGCAAAGTTGTGCAAGGCAGATCGCGTGCAAACGAGCTCTCTGTCAACGAACTATACAACTCATTGCTTGAAGATCCCAACATGATGGTGATAGCAGCGCAGTCATCCATCGATGTCCTTTTTGCTGCTTTCGAGAAATTTCTTAATGTTGCTTGGAAAGAAGGCATTGGGGCAGTCATGACAGCAACTCAGTTCCAGACCATTCAGACTAAAGCCGAGAGTTTGTTCCCTGTCGATTTTGAGCGATATTTCAAAGACAGCTTTCACAATATGTCTCCTCCAAACCAACGAGCATTGAAGGGAATTGTCAAACTATTAGCAGAACTATTGGATGGCACTGGTAACGATGGCGACCGTGGCATCTTGACTGCAGCATTTGTCGAGATTTTGGTCCCTGACGGCAATCCATACGACTTCGTGTCACTGCTCGATAGATTCGTGGAGGATATTGAATCATTGTTTGGCGAAGTGGTGCAACCTAGAGAGGTAAGGCCGACCTTGGGAGGGCATGGTCGTTCACGCTCCACCAACACCGCATCCTTGACCTCTAATACATCCTCATTCCGAAAGAAGTTCGGGTTTGGCTCTAGTACCAGCAAACCCGAGCAAGACTACAAGGTTTCCGTGTGGCGTACTCTGAGCAAGAGCACAAGGCTTCCCGATCAACCATCGAGCTTGTCTAGAGGCACAATGCAACGAGCAAAGACTACGGATGGCCATAGTGGATTGCCAATCAGACCGTTCTCGCAAGAAGGACCAAGCAGAGGACCATCGCCTCAACCTCCTGAACGACCCATGTCACACGACTCTATGTGGCACAACAACGGCCCTTCGCTCGGAAGCATCGGAGAGACACTCAGCCCGCCGAACCCATCACCTCACAGAAAGAAACGGCGTAGCTCGCTGTCTGACCTCAAATCTCTGGAGCTCACTTTGAACGAGTCGCCCTTCATCTCACCATCTGCTATGCGCTCCTTCGAGGGCTCACCGAAGGAGCCGGTGGAGAGGACAAAATCTCCATCCCCAACACTCACCAGAGCTAGTGGCATTCCCACGCTTGCTTCAACTCTAGGTTCGCCTATCAGTGATCGACCTCGTTCAAGACTGCCATCTACTTTCCGCAAGGAGAACTCACCTCTCAATCAACCCAGCCCATCACCATCCTCAACCAGGCCAAGAAGTCTTAGCAAGCAGCCAGAAGAGTTCGACGCTAGTCCGGGTCCACTCTTGCGACGCGGCAGCAAACAAGTAGGAGATGCGACGCACAGTCCTTACTCGGTTGGTAGACGAGGCTCGAAGCACATCGATGAAGGACTTTATCCACTGGCACGCCGCGGTTCCAAGCAGGTTGAGGATGGGCACAACGTTCTCGCACGTCGTGGATCAAAGCAAGTGGATGATGTCAGTGCGAGCGCTTACCCAACACTCCGACGCAGTTCAAATATCCCCCTACTGTCATCCAAGATTGACAGACCAAAAACTCCGTCTACGCCAACCACAAGAGCAGGGTTGTCAGAGCGTCCAACAGCTGGCAACGCTATGCGCATCAAAACAGGTCAGCTAGGTACACCAGCAAAAGTGACGATAAAATCGCCACCACCTAGTGGTACGCCGACCAGAAAATTGCGCATGCAATCACCACAGAAACTCCGTGAGCGTCTCCAAGACGAGCATCGTGCCCTGGACGCTGCACATTCGACCCTGCAAGATGAGTTGAGCCGTATAGGCGAAGAACTAAGTCTGAATCGTCACAATAGCGTCCTGCGTGGTGACAAATCATCGTCTAGCCATGATTTCGATGCCCGACTTTCAGCTCTCGAAACTTCGGTTCCTTCTACTGTCGATGCTGTAGCAGCTCGTATAGCCAAGATACAAGCCGACGCGCTATCCTCTCTCGCCGTCTCAGAATCCAAAGCCAAGAAATTGGATGAGCTGTATCGTGAAGCAAATGCTGAGAATGAGGCATTGTATGCACGTTTTAACGATGAGTTGGCTAGAGTATTGAAAGCTGTCAGGAGCGGACAAGGGCTTGACGAGTTGAAGAACAAAGTCCGAGAGTCGCAGGACGAGGCTGGAAGACTGAGAAGGGAGAACGCTAGATTGAAGCGTGAGGTTTTGGGTTTGAGGAGTCAGCTTAAGGAGTGATGAATGTTGGAGGTTGAATATACGATGAACGGTACCGGGGTCTGGGTGATGTCACGATGGTTGGCGGATCAGATAATGGAAGCTTTGGATGGAAAAGGTGGTAGCGGAAGGAACAAGGAAAGAAATTTCGACTTGGCATGGCATGACAAAGTATGAGGAAAAAGGAAGCCGGATGGATGGAAGATAGGAAGGAAGGAAGAGAGCAGAGGGAAGAACGGCGAACGCTTGATCAGGGAAAGTTCGTATCCGCAGAGGTCCGCAGCACCTTACCTGGAGAGTGGTATTAGGTTGTTGTTATTGTCTTTATCATTGCAGTGTATTAGCGGCGGCGTCTTGTTCTCGATGTTGAGATTGTGTTTTTGTGTTCTTTCTCTTCTCTTCCTCAGAGCGAAAACATAAAAGCGTTTCGTATCATGTATCAGCAAAGTCGACCTTCAACATCTCAAAGCTTTCAAGACCGCTTAAATTTCTTCGGATCATGATCATGGTCAATCTCATGGGCAGTAATCCTACAGCCATCGCCGTCGCTATTTGCCCAACAACAGTCCCACACGAAGCCTTCGACATTGTTTTCTCGACTTTCGTCCGTATCGGTTTGACGATCTCCTGTTATATCAAGGTCTCGCTGGGCGTGCTTAGCAGGTTTCAACTCGCCTGTGTGATGGTGACCTGAAGCAAAAATACAGTCAGCAAGATATTGGAGTTTAGGATGCCAGAACACCACAGATTTGCTGAGCGAATACACTCAATTCTACGAGACGCCGTCCTAGATGGTGTTTTCTCAAAACAAACATCCTAGAGACTTCTCTTACAGGTTGAGACTAAACGCCAGCATTGTTCGTTGTGTTTAACGTACATGCGTCCTCAGGATTATTTGTAACATCGAATTCCTCTTTGCACCATCTACACACCTCGAACCGTGGTCTTTTGCTTCCCGACTTCTTCTTTGCTGTTGTTGCTTCTGCGTCGTCATCGTGATCAGGAGATAGTGGGGCTAAAAGTTCCCTCTCGAATACTGAACGAGCTTTTGGCGATTCGTCCAGGGTTTTGTAGAGGACAGTGTGCAGACGATCGAGTGTGAGATGTTCGATTGCCGCTTGTAAGAGTGGCTTCTCCTTTTGTTTGGAAAGTTTCTGGGCGGTGGGTGCTGGGGTTGTTGATGTCACTTGAGTAAACTCGGCCACTTTCAGGTCGTCCTGAGTTGTTCCTTGGATGAGCTCCATTCTTGCTTTTGCTCTCCTGGTGGCCTCGAGCCGTTCTGGTACTATGGCTTTGATTGCTGCTTGGAAGGCTTCGTCGAGGGAGTCCTGTGCTGGCTTCTTCTCTGTCTTTTGGTTTGGTGTGGAGGATTTTGGTCGGGGGTGACCCGATGGACCACTTTTCTCAGGTGATCTCTTTGGCTCTGATGGTGTGGATGGCTCTGTTTTTGACAGCACCGTATCTAGCCATGGGTTCGTCTTTGCAGTCGTCATGTGTGCTTGCCGTTTTGATGTTGTAGGAGGCATATGAAGTGTTGCAGCCATCGGACTGAGGTATGCGCACCTCGGTGCTGCTCGAAGGGCCAAGCAGGCGAAGCATATTCAAGACGATGAGCAGATGAACGAGTATTCGTAACATGCAGGTATGTGGAGCACCGAGTTCGTGATGTCAGCATCAAGGGTGATCAGCAAATTGCATTTGGCATCTCCTTGGAGTGTTTGGTCACTGTCTGCTCTTACTCTCGGAGCAAACAGATTGGTTGTATCTATGGAGCCGCACATGACGGGTGGATGAACAATGCAATAACCATTCGTGGCCCGATCGACAACTTACTCCTGCCGTGTTCGGACATGATGAGCATGAGAAGCATTCCATCTGATCAGTGCATAAGCGCTTAAGCTAAACGGTCTCTTCTTGTCTATTATTTTGTTGATCAAAAAAAGAAGTTGCAGAAGTTCAGTTAAAGCAGAAAGCTTGCGCTTTTGTCGTGTGGTCATTTCGCGTCGCAGCCGCAAAAATCATGTTCACGCACTCCATACCACCACGACTTCACCAATTCTTACCCGATTGTTCCCATTCTTTTTCCTATGCATACGACATAAGAAAAAATTGTTCACAAAGCACCAAAGAAGCAAAAGGAACGACGCCTGCAGGACTCGAACCTGCGCTCCCGAAGGAAATAGATTTCTAGTCTATCGCTATAACCACTCAGCCAAAGCGCCAGATTGTGAATCCGAATTTGTGCCGAATCTGGAAGGAACGACTTTTCGGATGAGAAGTTTCCGAGGCATAAACAATATATACTAATGTACAAAAATTGAGGAAGGAGCGACAAGCATCAGAGTTCAGATTCTCTCGATATGGGAGGAATGGTAGACTTGACGGACGAAGGTGCGACTGAAGATTCTATGTACCTCGCGCTGAGGTAGGGGCGACCACGCCAGCCTAAAGAGGAAGAAGACGCGACCTCGATCCTATCTGCTTCACTCAGAGGCAGTAGCAGCACACACGCCATTGCGGAGAGAGAGAGAGAGAGAGAGAGAGAGGCACGAACACACAAGAATACACTTAGTGTGTGCTGCAGTTTGTGACCAAGCAAGGCTTGTTGTTTCGAGACTCTCGCAAGAAGTGTTAACCAACGGTAGAGCCAAGGTGCTCTTACGTACAGTTCTACATAAATTTCAAAACATCAAAAGTTCCTTGCATTGTTAGCCGCTGCCCATCTGACTGACCATCAACGGACGTACGAGTGCAGAGACACGATCGCTCGATCAGTGTACACAAATGACTGACTCGTTCGACAGCCGGGCATAGGCAAAAATGCTCGGCTCTATTGCTCGACCCATCGACCGAGAGTCTGACCATGAACGTTGCAGTTGATAAATCGATCCAAAACGGCCGTCTTTACGAAACCATAAGGTAAATCTTGCGAGTGGTCCTTTGGTGGCTTTGATATACTTTCAATGGTATCTGGATTGGCTTGAGAGAGTTATTGGCGGCACTTGTCGGATGCAAAGAGATGAGAAACAGTGGTAGTCATGTCGTTAAGGACCGGGCTTCGTCGTGATTGACCAGAGACTGGATGGAAGTAGAGGCAAAGGTTTTTTGTGAACAAAGATTTTGTAGATTGCAATGACTTTAAACAAATCAAGAAAGTAATCAAAAATCAGAAAAACTAACCACCAAACCACCAAAACTCGTCCCTTTCTCTCAGAGAGATCAAACAGCAGCGTAAATCAGAAAGAGATCAGTTCCTTGTCCTCATTGACAGCTCCCCATCAGTCCAGTCCCGCGCAAATACCCCGTATGTGTGATATACAAGTATGTACTCAGGATGGTCATCAGCCAAGTAAAGGCTAGATCTTTTTTGTTCGTTTTTAAGTGTTTTTTCTGGATTAGTATAACATCGGATCATTCAGCCCCTTCAGAGAAGTGGTGAAAATGCTTAGAGGAGGACGGCGGCACCGGCAATGAAGGCGGCGAAGCCACCCATGGCCTTGACGGAGTCGGCAGCGCCAGTGTAGACGGCCATCTGGGAGCTGGTGGCTGAGACAACAGCCATGGTGGTTGCGACAGCAGAGCACTTGCCGCTGTTGCAAACAGTGACGGTGGAGGTGACGGCACCTGCGTTGTTACCGCTGCCGTTGTTCATGGCAGCAGTGGCCTTAGCGCAGCTGGTGCATACGGTAGTAGTAAGCTGGGTGGCCTGGACTTCAATTAGTATGGCTTCACAACGCGGTATTTGTACCTTCGGTCTAAACTTACAGTGGGGACAGGGCTGTTGACAACGACAGTCTGGACGGGGACCATGGAGCCGGAAGAAGGAGCGTACTGAGTAACAGTAATGGGAACTGCTGCGCATCCACAAGCGACTGCGACAGCTGGGAGAGTCTGCATTTTGGTTGTTTGGTCAGCTTTTGTTCTATCTGATATCTTGAGAACAGTCAATGACTTACGGTGGCGGTGGGGCAGATGTACTCAGTTGTAGCCACTGGGATAACCTGGGTAATCACGTTCTGGCCGTTCTTGAGGGGGCAGTTGGTGACAGTGGGAGCACAGCTGGAGATGGTGACAACGTTGGTCGAGTAGATGGTGCTGGTAGCAGAACCACCGGCGGGGACGGGAGTACCGTTGGGGTTAGTCAAGACGGCGAAGTCAGTGTTGTCAGCAGCGACAGCCTGGCCGACCTCAGAGTAGAGGGTGCAGGTTCTGGCGGCAGTGTTGAAGGCAGTACCAACACAGGAGGTGGTCTCCTCACAGAGGTTGATGCAGTCACCGAGGGAGGTGTAGACAGCACGCTTGGCGACAGCGACGGTGCCGTTGCCGATGGAGAGGATGGTACCGAAGTGAGTGGTACCGCACTCGATCAAGAAGTCGCCAACGAGAGCACCGTTGAGCTTGGGGCAGAAGGCAGACTCAGCAAGAGCGGGGAGAGTAGCCATGCCAGAGGCAGAGGAGGTCTTGGAAGCGTGGGCAGAAGAGCTGGCGTTCTTGCTGGCCGAGGCAACGGGAGCAGACATGCTGACGTTCTGGTACTGGGGGATGGCGGAGGCCATACCGGCAGTGAAGGCCATGGCGGCGACGATGTTGCTGATGGAAGGCATTTTTGTTGGTTTGAAGGGGGTAATAATTAGGATATTATTGGTAGCGAGTGTTGTGTTGGTCAAAGAATGGACGGCTGAAGCCTGAGTATTATAATTAGGTGACTGGATAGGCTGGTGAGGAGCTGTTGTCTTTCTGATTTGCTGTGATGATGGAAAGAATTGGATGGCTGGGAAGTGATAGTGTCTTATATACAGCTTTCTTACCCTTTGGGGAGGCAACTTACCCTCCACGTACTCTATTGCTTGTGCTTGCAACGGTGCAGTTGCCTCTGCCAGAGCAATCTCCTCCCTACCGGGCAGCAGCACCGTTACTTGGCTCATCTTGCAACGATAACATGGAAACAAGCATATCCATAGCAGGCTAGACGGTTGAACTCTCGTCTGCGGAGGATTGATGTTGTCAAAGGGCAAAGGATCAACCTCCCCCCGTGATGCCAGACACCGAAAGACGTTGAGAGCGCAGCCAATCCGGATAGAGTTCTCCTGACGCTAAACGAAGCGAAGCGTTGCTGTGCCTGAGTGACTGTTGGATTGGCATTGTTTTGTCGCAGCATGGAAATTTCTAGACGTTGTATGTTCTGTAAACAGAGAGTCGTGTGCAGTCGACCAAACTTGTAGTTCTTCGAGGCGTGCCTTCCGGAACTCTGCCTGCGACTGGGCTGCACATCGTGGTTCTCTGGAGAAAGACGCCATGGCTTGCGGCGCACTCCTAACTCGTCCAGAGCCTTTTCATGGCTGCAACGGTCTAATATCAAACAAACATGCAACCGTTGTGTCCCATCAAGGAGAGAAAGCCTTGGAAATCCAAGGCGAATACGGGAGGGCGAAGCGCACCGACAACCTTGATCGTGCTCGAGCTATCAAAGCAGATGCGCTATTGCAATATGAGCAGTATCCTGGCATGCACCATGACATCTTTGTTTACCAGCGACTCGCGATCATCTCCTCGAAAGTTCCATCGACATTCGGTCGTTGACTCGATGTGCATGCGGGGGACAGGGGAAGACGCTGTCTGGTCCCTGGCCACAGAGAACAGGATCCGCAATTGCCCACGGCTTGGCCAGAGCCATCAAACAGTTCTTAGATTCTCGACCACCGCAACAACATCGTAAACCCCTCTTCATTTCCGAACCCACTTGTGACCTTGGAAACACACTATCAGGAGGAGGAACGGTTGGCCGTAGATACGAGAATCCTATGCTTTGTTTAATCCTTGCGGGTCGAACAAGGACGACGATGACGATGACCTTCGAATCTCCGTCCGTGTGACACCTCACTGGCTTGTCTTGTTGTTCGCAAACCCTATGACTGTATACGGAAAGCAGATCCACTACTAGATCAAACGTAAACCACCAGTCTTATTTGTTTGAGCATGTGTCAAACAAGCAAACCCTGCTGTTCTACCGAGTAGCCACTCTCGGTCTTGACCGGCAAGGCACCGGTTAATTCGCTGTGCCTTGACGTCTTGGACACACGACCAGTCTCGTGTTGGCTTGACATGACGGATTGTGAACTCATAATATTGATCCCTGAGCTTTTTATAGAACATATCGTGAGATCTGTGAAGCCATCATCACTGCTAGTTATACCCGCGTATTGCAATTCATAGACATAGAAAAAAAGAAGATCAGTCTAAAAGGAATGAAAAAGAAGTCTGCAAGAAGGCAGAAACGGAATGTAATATATGATAAGAACAGCAGAAGCCTATGTATAAAGGCATGGTATCATGAAAAACGAATGCACAAAACACGGTCATCCTTTTCCAGCGCACAAGCACTAGCCAGATCGCACATCTATGCAGGCAGTGTATTCTGCCGTTGCAGCTGCCAACTCCTTCTGCACATACCACACAACCTCTGTACAACTTGTGTAGTGCCTTGTGAGTCTTCGTCACGGATAAAATTCATTGCAACGGCAAGTTTTGCAATAGGATCATCTGGCTCCGCACTCTTCGAAACCAGGATCTTGCTCTCGGTATAGTCGACCATACGGCCGCCGAAATGACGAGCGATAGCCATCGAGTAAAGAACGTCACGGTTCTCAAGCATGGAAAGTATATTGCGCATAGCTGCAAGAGCTGTGGCGATCTGTTGTGCCGCATCGGGCGATATGATGTCGTCGTGAATGCTGACAAAGCGACCCAGCTGGTGCCAGAAGGCATCCTGCAGATATTGAGTGTATTGTTCGACAAGTTTTGGATCCGGGGGGTTGGCCGGGGGTTGTACGGGAACCATGGTAGGATCCAAGAATGTGCCGCAAAGTAGGTTTTCTACTATAGCTAGACGTTGGAGAAGAGTATTGAGGTATGGAGGAGCTGCGTTTGAGGGTATAGCACGAGGCAGGCAGCCCAGTTGCCACACAAGACGAGCTTCCAAGGATGTGAGACCGTGTGAGCCACCACCATTCTGAGCATGTGAGAAGCGTTCGATACAGTACAAGAAATAACGTAACAGGTCGTGGTTTCCAACGAGGAGATTGAAGCCATGATCCGTATACCAATTGGTTTCGAAAAATCGGTCCAGTCCAGAGGCGTATTCTGCAAGATACATGAGGCGGATTTGTTCCACGTCATGCGACGCAAGAGCAATTGGATTGTGTGGGGGCAGTGCTGGTGGGATGTTGTCAAGGCTGCATAGCGACTCCATCGTGACAAGACGTACTGGGGCATGTTAGCAAAGAGCAGACTCAGGATAGGTAACACATCGAGATACCGGTTCGTTGTGGGTGTAGACTAGTTGTGTATTCTTCATGTGGCGGCGGTGGAGGGGGTGGTGGTTGTACAGGAGGAGGCGCCGCTGCCGAGTTTGCAGGGCCTAGGGCAGGGTCGATTTGGGCACCAAAGTCAACTGGCGGTTGCATTGCTGTAGCAGGTGAGTATCCGGCACTCGCTGCGGGCATGTATCCCTGCGGAACGTTCGAATAACGTTGCGGATCCGAAGACATCTGTGGCTCATGCTTGACTTGCTGTTGTTGTGGCTGCTGCTGAGGTGGTTGTGGAGGAAAGATGCCTGGAGCGGGTTGAATGGTTGGCGGCGAGGCTTGAGACTTGAAGATAGGATCATAGCCTAGACACTCTCGCTTGCTCTTCTGGCAGTTGCGACAGGCGGGATGACCTTCGTCACATTTTATCCTACGTTTGCGACATGTCAAACAGCCTGTTTTTGTGCGACGCTTGATCTCCTTCTTGTGTCGTGTTCCTGGCAGCTGATTTGCATTTAGGTGCGGCGTTCCAAGCGGTACCTGGTAGCCCATATGAGGCGCGTAGCCATTAACGGGTCCTCCGTTGGACTGCATGCTCGGCGGAGCTTGTTGCATGCCTGCTTCTGAAGGGTATGTGTAATTTGGCGGTGGGGGTGCATGGCCATGTGGTGGATATTGAGAAGGTGTTCCATTGGTGATGTGCGCCGGCGCCGGAGGAGGAAGGTGTTGTGGTGGTGGAGGTTGGTGGTGTTGGAGGTGGTGACCGTTCTGGGCATGCACTGGCGCTGTGGCAGAGACCGGTGCCGGGGTATGCGCCGTAGGTTGATGCTGGTAGTTCATAGGCGGCAGGGTCGGCGTCGAATGTTGTGAGACGTGGCTTTGCGCCGGATCAGACACACCCGACGCGTCTTGTGTTGGCACAGCCGGTCGCTGACCGTTCTCTTGCTGATTGCTATGTTGTTGTTCCGACGCGTTGACCGGGACTGCTGGGGACTGTACGGGGTGCTGGTCGCTATGCGGCGTCGATGTCTGATCACGTTCCAGCTGCGCGTCGTCTCGAGCGTCCTTTAGAGCAGCCGGCGGCGGCGGTGGTGGAAGCGACTGGTGTGACTGCAGGCGCAGCACGAGATCCGTGTTGTCGTCTCCCATGGCTCCTCGATTCCTCGAAGCTACCTGAGGTACGCCTCGAATCGACTCAGCCGAGCCGAATCTATTCAACAATCAATCAACAAGACACACGTCAGTCGCGCCGCAAGCCTCGGGCCAATGATGTGGCTTGGCAGGTTGCTCGCTTAACACTCGAGACAGCTGCTTCAGTTGGGGGAGGGAGCGACGATGGTCAAAAGAATGGGAGTAAGCGAGCGAGCCTTCCGGAAGGTACGGAGAGCGAAAGCAATTCATCCTGTTTGAGCTGCGGGAGCGATAGCCTTGGCGCTCACTCAAACTTGCAACTCTACTCTACATCACCCTTGTCCAACAGGATTGTGCTTCTCTCTATCCATTGTCCGTGTACATGCTCTGTCTACAGTCATATAGTTCGGCTTGGTTGTTATATAATCGCTTGTTAAACCGATGGCTTTGCAAGATTTCGTGGTCTTGATACTAAATCTGGTACCTTAGCCTAGCGACCAACAAGCATCCCCTTACTCGAACAGCTTAAGCTGATGCAACATGATACTATGGGGTAACAAACGTCTAGCATTGTCTGTTCATCCCATGTAGTGCTGAACTCGTGGCAAGCCTGTACCTGTCGCTACTGCTCACACAAGGCCGTCGACAACATGCTGTAGGTACGACCCTGGCCTGGCGCATGCTCTCGGACTATAATCAGTTGAAGTTTACCATCCGTTCGCATCATGATAAAATAAACGTGTGACAACACAACCGTCTTCATGTTAAATTGGAGATCCAAGGGGTTGTTGTTCATGCCAAGCTTGCATCAACGAGCAATCATGCCGCCATCGACAATCGTTCTCATCTGGTTCTTTTAATCGCTTCTCTACCATATGTACTCTATCTCTAGAGAACCAAACCACAATCTACTCGTTTCCAGTGTCGTTCTGATCATCGTTGGCTCCTTCCTCAGCGTGCGTGGACAATGCTCTAACAGTGGCGGGCGTCTCAGGCTCGTCCAGCACAGTTGGGCTGGTGACCTGAGATGGACCTTCCGGAACAGTCAGAGGACTGACCGGCTCAGCTTCACTGCCGCCGTGAAAGGAGTTCTTGCCCTTGCTTTTGTTCTTGCCTTTGCCCTTCTTGGGACTCCTGGCTCTCTCGCTCGCACCTCCTGTTCTGCTAACAGGAGTCTTAGGTCTAGACAGTGCATTGCCATCTGACGACGCCGGCACCACCAGTGACGACCGTGAATTGACCATGCCTGTCATGCCCGCGTCACTGGTTCCACGCGAGGTATGTGCCAAGTCACGCACCTCACGAAGAATTTCTCTGAAACCTTCCTCGAGCGTGTTCATGCGCGTCAGCATGATTCTTCCCACCATGCCCTTCTCTTCCTCTTGACTACGACGCCGCTGCTCCTGACGGCGTCGTTCTTTGTCCAGAGCCAATTCACGTTCGCGGAGCATCTGCTCGCTAAAGCTTGCTGGGATGCTAGGTTGATAGCCTGGCGACAAGGGCTCTGGAGTCAAGTCACGCCGGTGATGGTCACCAATGTCGGACGCCAAGTCAAGAGCGAGAGCATTGAAAGATGGCTGTCTATTCGCACGACGTGTCGAGTCGCCGAAACGATCGAAGCGTATGTTGGGTGCAGTATATTGTGAAAGTCGATTGGGCATATTGGGACGTACCCTGCTGGGGTTGCTCGTACGTGGTGTCTTACGACCACTCGATTGAGGTGCCGATGGGGCCAACGGTGTTGAACCACCACTGTTCTGTTTGGATGTGGTAGGGCGAGATTGCTTGGGCACGTGTTCAGAAGCAGATGATGTATAGCCTTGTTCAACAATCGGCGAGAACACCATGGTACCTTGCGACACATTGCGTCGATGACCCTCACGTTTGTGCTCTCCACTCATGAGGCGTGCTCTCGTAGCGTTTGGAACAGAACTTGCAGTCTGGAAGTCCGCTCCCTCGAAATAGTCTTTTGCTGTAGGTTTGTCTGGAGACGGGTCTTTCCTCTCGATGAGGTCTGGAGTACCCGTCGGCGTTCGGTCATAACCAGTGGCTGTAATGTTATCACCATCGTTGGTCAGAAGCTCGTCATCACCATCAGCATCCGTCTCTTGAGGCATATCTTCGCGTTCCATCTCCAGATCCGTCTCTTCCTCAATTCTCATCGGTGTAGGTCTCGGGAAAATTGTGGAAGCAAGATCTTCGGGATCAGACAAGACAGATCTGGAGGCTGTGGAAAAGTCGCGCTTGATCGTAGCGGTTCTATTAGCGGATGTATGAGCGCGACGGATGCCTGGTCTGCGGTTCTCCAGCCTCTCCAAGACAGAGCGGGGCTGTTCCATTGGAGGGCTTGCACCTCCTTCATCACCCATATCTTGCATCCAATTGTCTACAACAGTCGCTTTCCGTTGGTCAGGGTTCGAGTGCTGAGATATCGTTCTTGTTGTCATATCGAACGGTCTGCGGAAGACTTCCTCTAAAGCGCGGTCTTTGTGGAAAGAAACGATGGACGGTTCACGAAGACGAGTGCCAGGGCTGAAAGGGCCAGTATTCTTCATGGTGAAAGCCGGTAGGCGGCCCCTTCTAGGTGCCTTGCGCTCGACAAGATCCATAGGGGTATACGCGTTGCGCAAAAGGAACAAGCGCTCATAAGTGAATATGGCGAACAACATCGGAAGATGGGTGACCTTGATTATGGTTCTGTTGAATCTGACAAATTTTCGGAACGGGATAACGTAGCGTAATGGCGACACTACCCAACCAAAGAGGTTTGTGGGTGGGATGTATGAGAACAGAGCGTCCGACTTAACCATAGAGATAGTGTTGACAGCAAAGAGGAATTGATGCTCCTCGTTGGCATTTTGTACGATAGCCATGAACGAGTTTGTCAGAACAGTGATGAGGATTGTCACAATGAGGAAGTGACAGAGGAAGAGAAAGCCAACCAAGACAGCTTTTCCTAAGAGATTGTATTTTGGCCAAAGGTCCCAAGCGGCGGGAGTAAAACCCATGGTCAACTGGAATCTGTTTTGGTCAGAAAATGCGGATATATTGGTTGTTGATCGACTTACAATGCATATGCAACCTTTGAGGCTTCTGCCTTCTCTTCGCTGAAAGATAGTGTGAAGGCAACGAAGAAACCACTACAGGCAATGACTATGAGCACCAGGATAGCAATCATGTCTTGAACCATGAGACGGAAAGCGATGAGCAGTTGAGAAAAATACTTGTAGTGATCCAAGACGTTGAATGCACGCGGGAACAGCAGTACAGCAGTAGATGCCAGGACATCATAAGCCATGTGCGCAGTATAATGCTTGCGTGCAGCAGGTATCAAGATACCATAGAGGCGGAGTACGTAGTAGGCGAAGAAGCAAAGCAAGATACCCAAGTCGAAGGCGTTCCACACACTCATAATGTAAAGACCAAAGCCTTGCTCGGAAAAACCTACGAGTTCGTCGAGCATGTATCCAGCACTCCAAAACCAGAAAATGATCTCAAGTGGAGTAATCTCAGTAGAACGATCGACCAAGACAGCCAAGAACAACCCCAGCATGATGGCGAAGGAAAGAGTAGAAAAGAGCTGTCTGTAGCGAGGCACTCTAAGGCGAGACAGCTTGAACAGTGAAGCATCCTTGGGGTTGTAGAGGGTGACGCTTCGTCTAAGGGTAGGTTGTGAACTGTTGGTGGATGCTGGCTGTGGATCAGAGCTGTTTACAATTGTGCCATAACCACTTCGTCCTCTGGTTGGAGGTGGTGTAGGCGGCTTGCGGTGGAGATTGTCGGCGGCTGAGTGGAAGACGATGCTTCCTGCCCAGATGGCCTCGAGCTGTTGTACGACCAGCGGGTGGGCGAGAAAGCGCTTAGCCTGAGCACGAATGGCGATCTCGACGGTTGAAATACGCGCAGACCTGTTGTACTGCCTCAACTGAGCGCCTCCCTCGGGAGCGTCGAGTCCTTCAAGGGGATTGAAGTCGTAGCTCAACGCATCAATCAATTCACGAAGATTGAAGTCTTTTAGCAAACGAATGGCCAGCAACTCGGAAACCATTGCCCTTGTCTTGCTCACACCGGCATTTCCTGCATCTTGTTGTGCCTCTTTCTGGAACTGCAAACAGTTTGCGATAAGGGCGCATATGGTCGCTCGATTGAAGTGATCTTTGCGGATTTGCGATTGGATGGGTTTGACCAAGAACTGAGAGACTTGGGGCGATCGCAGTTGGTCCCAGGTGAGAGTGGTTTCGCATTTCTGCACTATCAGAATGCGGCAGGAGTGCGTGATGTTGTACAGGGGCAGCTTGTCTGTTGTGTTGGATCAGCACAGCTCTCTCGAACACAGAGGCCAATAGCAAAAACCTAAGTGTGCGGCCGAGAAGATGGGCAGCAACGGTGTGTCCAGGTCGTCTTCGCCGCCGTCGTCCTCGTCGTAATCGTCTGCATCTTCATTGTCGTCGATTTGGTCGTAATCGTTGCGCGCAGCCAGAGGCGAACTGTTAAAGGGGCTCGAGAAGGGCGACTTGTTGGCGCGCCTCTTCTTTGGCCTCAGCAGCGTCGACAGCATGTTGGCCGCCTGTGCTAGTTGAAGAGGCCTTGGGGAGCGACAAGGATCAGAAAGGCAGATCGGAAACTAGACATTAGAAATAATAGGCGCTACTTAGTCACGAGAGAATCATGGCAGCACTGCGGGGTGTTTATTAGTCGTGTGGCAGCGGTGAAGCAACGGCGGGAGGCCTGGTGCTGTATGTCCAGGTGCAGTCAAGCCATGTACCTCGTTTGGCACATGTAACTGTCCATTCTCAAACACCTGTCTAGCTCTCGCTCTGTTTCGCTAATAAATGTCGCAATGCTAGACAGATGCACGCCGCTGTGCACCATGTCTTTCGCTCGACTTTCCCCACCATCAAGCCCGCCTGCTCGAGCCTGTATCCAATCAACTAACATGACAAGGCCCGTGCCACTATCTGCGTGCATCTAATCAAACGAATTGCGCAACGGCGTCATGCACCCAGACGCTTGCTCGACTCTCGTCGGGATCGTCATACTACTTTGAGCTGCTTTTTTGTGATGTGGTTGAAAGTCTGATCGAAGGAGACATTCGACGGAGACATGGCGCGGCTCCAAACCCCTTAACGAAGCCGACCTTCCAGAACTTTTCTTTTTGAAACATTTTTGACCGAAGTGCTCGAGTAAACAAACACGGGCAGACTTTCCCGTTTCGTCCTGCTCGCGCCTGAAACCTGCAATCCGGGGTTGCAAGTGCTCTCTCGCTCGGCATAATTCTACCGAGGCTCTCAAAGACGGATAGACATGAGACCTTTGATGATGCATATCGGTTCTCATACAATCTACTATATCCTTCTCTAACCAACTTTCTCGATCCGCTTACTGCAGATCAACGTGTTCCGGGACAGGACTAACGAGCTTTCCCTTGGTGACGGCCTCCATCACATTCCCGATAGTCCACTCCTCCATCCTAGTCTGCGTTTCCACGCACCATGTGCCCATGTGCGGCACCAAAACACACTTGGGATTGCGAATGAGACCTTCGTGTACCTTAGGCTCTTCTTCAAACACGTCCAAACCGCAGGAAGCCACATGGCCAGAGTCCAGAGCTTTGACCAATGCATCCTCGTCCATCACGGGTCCGCGAGCTGTGTTCACAATAACGACCCCCTTCTTCATCTTTGCGAATTCAGCGGTCGAAATAATGTGACGCGTCTTGGGCTGTCTCTAACATCAGAACTGTTATTCGCTTGTAGTCAAAAGTTCCAAACTTACGTTCAAAGGGAGATTCAAGCTCAAAACATCGGACCTCGCAAGCAGTTCATCGAAGCTTACGTATTCAGCGCCTGCTGCGTCTTCACTGCTCATCTTTCTTCTGTTATGATAGATAGCTTTCATGCCAAAGACATCCATCTTCACTTTCAGATTGCGACCAATCCCGCCCATACCAAGAATGCCCAAGGTCTTGCCCTGAGGATCATGACCAAGAGCAGGAGGAGGTGAGCCCTTCCACTTGCCTTCACGTAAGGCCTGCATGGAGGGATTGAGGTTGCGGAGAGCACCAAGAATCAGGAACACGGCCGTATCAGCTGTGCTATCGTCGGCAATGGTAGGAATGTTAGAGACCAGAAGTGGTGGATCTCTAGCAGCGCATGCGTGAGCGTCTATTTGATCATATCCAGCGCCATTGTGTGCGAGGAATCGCCAGCTTTTCGGAGTAGCTTGCACCAGTTCCTCGTCAAAGATACCCGTGATGCTCACGGAGGGGAAAGTTCTGTATGCGGCGATCACATCATCGAATCGTCCACTCTTGCACTCGGCAATGAACTCTTCTCTGTTCGTGGCCTTGGGAGTTATGATCTCTGCAATTTGGGTCAATTGTTCCCACTTCTCGTGAGCACTGCGCTGGTGTTAATTGTGCGAGAAGACGACATGGAGGTGCTTGAAGACGAACAGGACGATCTCGCCGAGTTGAAGAACCTTAGGTTTAGACATGATTGTGCTTTTGTAGGACGTGTTCAGAGAAAGAAGTGAAGTAAGGATGCTGGATCGACTATGACTGCTCGCGTACGGCCCGATAGGCCGGTTGATAAATGGGGGCTAAAGTGCGGAGAAATGTCGCGGCATGACAACCTGTCTAAGAGGCATTTTATATGTCTAGCACGTTATTGACGAGTAATCTAAGTACGGAGAAATATGTCCAGGTCATAGCAGACGTCTAGAACGACTTCGAAAGTCGTCAGGATATCTAAAACGAAGAATGTTAGAGGTTTCGAGACTCGCTCTGCTAAGAGGACAAGAAGCCTTTCGGTCCTCGGGTGATTGAGATCCGAGCCTCAAGCTCTGCCTCCACACATGTCAGAAGTGGTAAAGTCTGCCCCGCATATGGCTAGGGAGGTATTCAAAGCCTTCTCAAGAAGATACACACAGAAAAAGTCGAGAACACTACAGCCCCTAGCGGATACCTCTTTTGCTTAATAGTATCTGTGTCTTTGGTAGTCCATCTATGGTTGCACAAGGGACTGATGACGACAGACGACCGAGTCAGTTCGACTGTATCGCCGTAATTGTCTTGCGATATAGGTAGCCCCAGAGGTGAATGCTTTGGTCGACCGCTCTGTGTGTGTGTAGTACTAGGCGATAATCTCGAGCATCCCGCATAACGTCACGCAAGTCCCTCCACTTGCATGTCTTTCTTGAAGAAACATCCAGCGGTGTACGAGTGTGCGTTGGTTCTGCGACCTGGGTTGAACATATTCAGTATCTTCTGCGATTTGAAAGACATCGGGTCATCAGAGCATTATTCAGTAATCATCGGCAGATGCAAAAGGGCTTGTCATCATGAATTCAGGATCTTGATAGTGAGTCAGGTCAAAGTCCGACGCTTGCGAGAAAGAGCTGATGCTTACCTTGATCCATCATTGAGCCAGGCTGGTTTAGAAAAGACACAACTTCTTGTCCATCCTTATCTACCATCTCAGAGGTATTATTGCTGAGGTCATTATGCGTGTTTGTATTGGTCTGATGAAGCCTTGTTAGCAGTTGTCCTGGATAGCATCTCATTGTCTTGGTGCAGCTTAGCTATACTCACAGGGACCATTTTGTCTCCTTCGACTCTGATTTCACGATCTGCGAGCTGCCTCATGAGCCCAAGGAAGGCACTGTTTTTGAACTTTGAGGTCTGATTATCAGACACACGCTCGAGTAGATTGGCTGCAGTTTGTGCCAGCTCATCATCATTTTGTCGATCCAACTCTCTCTGTTCTTGACGCTGCCGCTCTGCTTGTTCGTTCATCAAATCTTCTGACAGTCCGTCCTCAAATGCTGATTCAAGTATGTCTTCCATCGCATTGAGCTCCCTCGGAGTTTGCATGAGGGAATTTCCAGCGTGCTCTTGCTCTGTTGCACTTGCCTCTTCTGGAACAACATGACCCGTTCGAGACTGCTGCTCCAACAGACGTAATTGATGTTCATAGTCTTGAAATGTTTGTGGAGCCATCGCCTCCAAAGCCTCGACAGTCTCTGGTGCGGTCAGGATATGTTCCATCATGTTGAACAATGTGGCTTCCCGCTCCTGAGCAGACGCGGGTTGCTGCGCGGGAAAAGCTGTAAGGGCGGGTCGATTAGAGTAAACCTCGTACTCCATATCTAGTACTCGGCTCAAAGCTTGAGATTGAGGATCAGATATGACTTGGCGACTGAAACTTTCTGTCAGAAGTCTCGCAGAATGTTGCGTGATGTTCTGAGCAGAGCTAGAGTCCTCCTCTTGGAAGAAGCGTTCAAGCCAGTAAGCATTGTCAGCAGAACGAGGAACGTTTTTGGGCTGCAGATGATTCGACTCGGTCCTTTGCCAAAGCATATCCGCGTACGAGGCAAGCAGTTGCTCGGTCGAAGCATCTATGTCAACACGAGTATTTTCAGTCTGTTGAGCAAGACCATCTAACATTTCGTTCAAAGCAGGCTCGTAGCCATATCTTTGAGAAAACAAGCTGCGTTTGGGATCGTTCAAGGCGGATAACAAGGGTCGAAAGAGCATAGCATCGACAGGGTTCATAATCTGAGGGTGCTGGATGAGAAGGCCTACGATCTTGGCGGCTCGATGGAGTGACTCGTCCGTATTCGTGACCAAAGCATCAGCTAGAGCGAGACGGAACAGGGGAAGATGTGGGTATATGTCTGGGAGGAACGAGTCGAAATCGAAGGTGTCGAGTTGTTCAGGTTCTTGCATTGAAGAATCCTGTTGTATAGTAGCGTCCTGAAAAGCGGCGTCGAAAGCGGCTTCGAAAGCAGCTTCGTCAAACTGGTCTTGAGGTAGGTGTTGTTGTTGTTGTTGTTGCTGCTGTTGCTGGAAGGATTGAGATTGAGAGGCGTACTGAGGAGCGGAGTACATGTGGTTGAGAGCGAGCGAAGGTTGGAAGCGGGAAGAAAGTGGTTGTATCTGAGAAGGAGGTGCGTGCAGAGCAGCAGACTGTTGTGCGGATTGGCCAAAGTGATTGTGCCAGGCTTGAGGGGCTGGTTGGAATTGCGATTGTTGCGGGGACGAGATGGACAGGCGGTTAAAATCCTGAGTCCACGAAGCGGATGGAGCAGTAGAAGCGGACTGAAAGGGCGGCGGTTGAGAGTGGAAGTTGGAAAGCGAAGAAGCAGCCCATGATGGACCTGCGAGGCTAGGACCGTGACCATTCTGGAAGGCTTCGAATTCTGGATCTAGTGATGCGACATTTGGATCATACGAGCGGAAGCCCTAGAGAGCGTTAGCAATGGCGTCAAAAAGCCTTCAAGAAGCGCTTCAAAGTACTTGAGAGGGCGACTGTCGTGACACCAGGCGGTCTTGCTGCAGAGTCCGGTCAACCGACGAGTGTTTGGCCAGGTTCTGAACCGCATTTGAGGGCCCGCAGAGAGCGTCGGACATGTTTGCTGACTATGTGGGCAAAGAAAGAGAGAGCGGCGTCTGTCATGCCATGCTGATGGAGATTCAAGACACACGGAGCATTTGCACACATGCATATGCGAATCGCCTTGGGCGCGTGCGGCAACCGAGGTGCAATCGGCTTCGGCGATAAGCCGATAATAGACGGAAGTAGCGATGCTCTCGGAGCGGAGCGAAGACTTGGCAAGCTGTCCGCTCCTTCCTCCGCGCCAACACGGCGGAGAGTGAGCGCATAGCTGGCAATACCGCGACCCGACCATAATAATATATCCACTCCACACATCACACAGCCAAACATGGTACGTTCGCTTTGGAGGTCTTACACAGCTGCTACAGAGGGATCGCTGACAATATATGCGACAGGCTCAAGTTATCTCGAATTCCGGTCACGATGATATGATTGTATGCTCCCCTAATACACCCTGGCGCAAGCTTGCTTTTATTGACACTCGCCCAGCACGATGCTGTTCTCGACTACTATGGACGTCGTTTGGCAACCTGCTCATCCGACAAGACGATCAAGATCTTCGAGGTCGAAGGAGATTCACACCGCTTGGTAGACACGCTCAAGGGGTATGTGTCTGTGGACAGAGAGCTCCTGTCGCCTATCTAACCTCTTTCTGCAGACACGACGGCGCTGTGTGGTGTGTGTCATGGGTAAGTCGCCCTCTTCATACACGTCTTATTTACTCTTGTTGACCTCTTCTTTGCTCAGGCACACCCCAAATACGGCACCATCCTAGCTTCTTCATCCTACGACGGCAAGATCTTTGTCTGGCGCGAGCAAAACAACCAATGGCAGCGCATCTACGACTTCACTCTTCACACCGCCAGCGTTAACCTGATCGCCTGGTCACCGCCAGAGCCCGGCTGCCACCTGGCTTGTGCCTCGTCCGACGGCTCCGTCTCGGTCATCACCTTTAGCGACAATTCCTTCTCCCACTCCATCTTCCCAGCACACGCTATGGGCGTCAATGCCGTCTCCTGGAGCCCCTCGCTTCTTCCAGCACAGCTCGCTGCTGCCCAAACTCCTCAATCCCAACCACAACCTCTGCGCCGCTTCGTTACCGGTGGTAGCGACAACTTAGTCAAGCTTTGGGACTTCAACCCTCAAACCCAATCATACAACAACATGTGCACCCTTGCCGGTCATTCGGATTGGGTTCGCGATGTTGCATGGTCACCCACCCCACTCTCAAAGTCATACATTGCCTCGGCCTCGCAGGACAGGACTGTGCGCATCTGGACGTGTCAAGCAAATGCCGACCCGGCCAACTCGTCAAGCTGGCAGAGCACAGAGCTCAAGTTCGATGCTGTTGTCTGGCGTGTTAGCTGGAGTCTGAGCGGCAATGTCCTGGCTGTCAGTGGTGGTGATAACAGAGTCAGCTTGTGGAAAGAAAGCCTCAAGGGAGGATGGGATTGCGTCAAGACTATCGAGGAGTAGATTTTGGACTGTGCCAAAAAGACAACCCAGTCAAATTTACCAGGTTCAGCCGTTTGAGCCCATGTCCAGCTCCAGGGTGCACTGAATAATCACTCCCGTTAGCTCATGCTGTCCCAACGATGATAAAGAGATATGTGATAGACCCGGTCATTGGCTCGGATGAAGTCCACAGAACGCGTGCAGTGCTGTCCCGTGCCTGGATATTTCAAATCGACTTTGAGAGGTTCATTTTTTCTTATGGAGTCCTTCCGGACCGTTGGCTCTTGCAGCAACATTGGTGATGCGTATGGGTATAGAACTCTGAAAAGTACCTAGGTGCTGACGTAATGTCTTTCTTGAAGTAGGTACCTAGGTAAAGCTGATTTGGCTCCGAAAGCCATTTGAAGATGCGATCACCAATTCATGTAGACGCGACTCTAGTTGTAGAGCGTACGGCAGCAAAGCAAGGCTTGAGAGACAAGCTTTGACTGTACTTGCAGCTCAGCTCCATCGGTGTAGCTGGGAAAATTGGTAGACGTTGGTACAAGCACCAGTACAAAATCCTTCTGATCCCCCACCATCGGTTGTCTACTGCCGACAGCGGGCCGATAGGAAGCCTCGACCATCCAACCCAAGCCCCGGAGGGCCCCATAAACCTAGGTCTCGCCCGCCTTCTAACCAGTGCTATTCGAAAATGCCTCTCGAGCCAACTTGGGGCACTTTAGGGCGAGTCAGTCTCTAAACTGCTCCACGTAGACTGGCAGCTTCCGACACTCCTCGACACTATAGACACACAACTCAGTATCGATACCAGGCCGCCGCGGATGCCACAGTCGAAGCCGACCTCGGCCACTGCCTCCGGATCTGGAGGCGTGGAGAAGAACCCTAGAAGAACAGCAAAGAGCCGTAACGGTTGTCAAGTCTGCAAGATCAAGAGAGTGAGTGGTACGGGAGGGCACGATGATGTTATGTGTCTCTCGACTTTCTTCCATCGCGAATACACTAACCTGTAGATGACAGCTAAAATGCGATGAAACCCGGCCGGTGAGTTCTTATCAGACGAGCTTGCAACATAAACCACCATCTGCCTCGATTATTTGTTCAAACACCAGTTATAAGCAGGCCTGTGGTGGTATGGTTGCGCGCTGTGCCAAGATAATTCCGTATCACTATGACAAGATTGGCTGACACTTTTCCGTACAAGGCCTGTGACAATTGCACCAAGCGCGGCTATGATTGTCCCGGTTATAGAAAGGCTCTGAAGTGGTCGACCAAGTATGAAGTCTTGCAACCAGATGAGCCCGACAGCCAAAAGACATTTCATCCTTCCGTGGAATATCATTTCTCGTCCATCGACCCAGTAACATTCGGCCAAGCGTCAACTCTCTCTACTGAAGAGACAGCAGAAAGGTTCGATGGCTATCGAGAAGTTTCTGTCGAAACAGTGCAATCCGCATCAGTGTCATATGTCTCACAACCTCAGGATGTTGTAGGACTAGAACCACAGGGACCCTATTGCGCTTGGCCCCAACAATGGTCTGGCTATCCTGATGGAGGACACCAGCAGACCATATTCTCGTATGTTCCTGTTCAACCAGTCAACCAGATCAGCGAGAACACAGAAGCCAATGATGAGATCCAAACAATACGGCAACACCGTCACAACAGCCCGGAGGAAATGGCCCAATGGAAGTCGCTGCTCCGGGCTTACTATCGCATGGCCGCTCCCACTATATCGCGGTCTCTTCAAAATGATAGCACGGGCCTAGTTGAACATTACTTCCGCGACATTTGCGTCCTCTATTCCTCATTCGACTCGAAACTCAACCCGTTCCGCACCGTGATAGGAAAGCTGTGGGATAGTTCCAACTCGATCTTTTACGCAATTCAGAGCATGGCGGCTGCACACTTGGCCAACCACAACCCAGGGATGGAAGTCCAGGGGTTGCAGATGCAACGGAAAGCATATGAATGCTTGCAACACGAGCTACAGCTAGCACACGTCAATCAGCAAGTAGACGATAGACTTCTGCTTACAGTACTGCTGTTGGGTATGAGCTCGCCATGGCATGAGGCTAATGATCTAGGAATGGCGCACCTCAATGCTGCAAGAGGGCTAATCTACCCCAGGCTGCTCCGAGAGAGGGGTGATCAGACAGAGGAGATGGCAAGAAACGATCAATTCTTTGCCGAAGCCCTCATATATTGGGAGATGTGTGTTGCTTTTGTGCACAAAGAACCCATTGCGTTGGGCCGCGAGAGACCCAGTGGCGAGGAAAATTACAATGAGGCCCGGACGATAGGCACGAAGGTAATGCCGCACCCCTGGACAGGTGTAGGACCCAGAGCACAAGTTCTCTTCGCTGAGGTCGGCCGACTTGTTCGGAACTACCGAGCCATATCGTCACCGCTCTCGTATGGAGCAACAAGTGAGCACGTCGACCCTACCAAAATGATTACTGCAGCCATGGAGTTCGAGGAAGAACTGCTTGGTATCCGCTGGCCAGCCGTCGACGATCTTGTGGACGTGCAAGATCAACTCACGGGCAAGCTTGATTTCATCATGGTCGCCGAGTCGACTCGTTGCTCGGCTCTGCTAGAGATCTATCGAGTCTTCCCTAACATATTGCGCAGTCGACTGCTAAAGAATGCTGATGTCACTGGAAATTCGAGTCAATTTTTCTTCCCATTTTGCGGAACGCTTCTTCACCATGACCCTCATGATCCAAAGACATGGTTGGTTTCACTAGCACGGCATATCTTGCTGGACTTGATTGGCAGCATCCCATCGACTTCTGGTACACGACCACTTCAACTACTTATCATATTGACCGCGACCGCTGAGCTTCAGTTATCTGGACCTGCGACAGCATTCTCTCTTAATGTTTTACGCGCGAGAGATCTTGCCATGACCAGGCTGGAAGAGCTCTCCATGCGATTACCTTCAAAGCCTGTATTCATGATCATCAAGCTCATAAAGGAAGTTTGGCGCCGATTCGATATTGGTGATGATAGCGTCTTCTGGCTCGATGTCATGCACGAGAATGGCTGGCAAACCGTTATCGGTTAGTTAAAGCACAAGATTGTGAGCAAGCCCAGGGTTATACCACAACAAGCAGGAGCCCGACACGGCTGACTGCCAAGTCCTTTATTCTGAAATGCGTCGCCTCGAAGCAAGAGATCAAAAGTTTACCCGAGAAAGGACGTCAGCTTCTCCTGTCCGTGGTGCAGACGAGATGCACTAGATATCTGACCCCCACGCATATAGAGCTAGTGCACAGCTCCCAAATGGCGTTATACAAGCCAGGTCATGTCCAATTCTGACCATTTGTCCTGCGATGCTCGGACGGTTCTGATGTCTGGCTATATTCCTACCTCCTGGCAGTTGGCGCAAGCATCGAGTCAGCGTTGTGATGCAATATGAAAGATAACTTCGAGTCTGGCGATCTGGTTTCCTATCAAGGATATTGGAGTTGAGATAAGAGTGATCTTTTCTACCAGGCGCACTACGGACTCGGTCAGAAGCATACTCTAAATAGTTGTTGGGGCGTAAAGCCGCTACAACACAGGCCATCATTACCGTATTATCATCATCATCATCATCATCATCAATGGTTTACCCTTAGCAGGCGCTGTGACCGTTGAACTTAAGCATAATGCGCGGACACAACTCACACAAGGACGCCCAAGTGGCAGCGTCTGGTCTTCGATCTAGCCATACTGCACAACAGAATTATCAGGGGCAGAATCTGAGGCTGTAATGTTTATCTATCTCGCCGCCGGTGGGAGTGGTTTAACACGCGATGATCTGCAAGATGAGGCATAATCATGCCTATGCTGGAAGGGGCTTATATAGTGGCGTATGGGTTATGATTTGGCAGAGTTTCGGGAGCTGGTTTTTGGGAACAAGGTGTTGTAAGTCATTTGTAACGGAAATCACGAACTCAGTTGTAGCTTCTTGAGTTCGTGAGGTTTAGTCTTGATCAGGTCTGGTATGCTGACTTGGTCCAATATCATGAAGCTTGATCATATCAATGAGCTTGATCATATCAATAACCGCGTCGACTACCTGGTCACCTGTACAATCTTGCGGTGTCGTCTGTGCAAGTCCGGTTCGCAGTCCTTTCATATTGTTTCCGACGTCATGGTAACCACTCCTGTAGCCGAGCATGACCACTTTTATCAGCCCCTCATGAAACTTCTTGATTCGCTGTCTCCACCGACAATATTTGGTGTCCATGTCGCGGAGGAACTGTACATATATGGACCGTTCACGATCGAGAGCAGAATTACTTCCCACGGAAGACAATGGTACTTGTCGATCAATCTCTATTTGAACGGCCTTCATCTTCTCAAGGTGCTCGACATCGAGCAGTGATATGGCTGCTCTCATCCGTTGGAGCGAAGTCTCTTCACTCAGCATATCGATGGTGATCTCTATTGTATCGCGCTTCCAGGTTCTCCTCAAAGCCTTTTTTATCGGTCTAGCAGCATTGCCATCGGTGAAAGCCTGTAAGCGGTAGCTATGCCGATAGAACAGTTGGTGATGCCCGAGCTCCCTCTGACATTGTAGGGTGCGTAGGCGACAAACGATGTATGTAGCTCTCTCATACATACTCAGAATCTCGAGGGGTTCATTGGTCCAATTTGTCTGTCTTTGAGCATCTGAAACGCCATTCATGTTCCAGCTTTCACGGTGTAGATAATCGTCTGAGACAGCAGCGCCTACACCGCGGACGCTATCAATGAATCCTTGCGAATGTAACTCTGGCAAAGTTTGGAAGACAGCCTCGACATCATCAACCTGGTCTTGAACGTCTCGGTGAATAGTAGATAATGACGTTGGTAGAGAACAGTCCCAAATGAATTCTGTACGCCGTAGATCAAGGCGTAAACCTAGGCGTTGGAGTTCGCGGCAGCTGGCTACGAAAGCATGGCGACGCGCTAGTGCTACCATCATGCTTTTGACAGGATCAAGGGAGCCAATTCTGGCGTTTTGTTTCGCGCAGCTGGTGATGTGCTTGATGCCTACGGGCATGAGATAGTCCAGGACTTGTTCGCGGAGCTCAAGGGGTAAGCGCGACAATGGTGAGTTATCCATGTTTGCTGTCAATTAATATTGTCTCGTTCGATATTACGAACGGAGTCGATAACTGATTTGCTCGATCATGTAGAAGATTGGTGATCGTGTAGCATAAGGTCTGATGATAGTCTCCAGCGTTGAGAACACTACAGAGCAACATACGCTGAAGTGGACCAACATCAGAATCATAGTGCTCTACAACAACACCTGCGCGAATTTCTTTTTGAAATCTATTGACCTAACACACAGAAGACATGTATTCATGCCATGATTGATTTCCGTTCATATATCGCTATTCTCAACCCTAACGAGCATGTCTTTCCAAGCACGCATGGCAGATTGGTGGTGACGTCGGATCTGCTGGCGTCCAGCTTGGCCATGAACAGCTCTGCAAGAGACGGACGACTATCCAAGATTAATGCCAACTTTTGATGTCGATACGAATGACTTTGAAGACATGTTGGCCTATCACATAGACCCTTGCCATATCCAAGCACATATTTTCTATCGACAGATCTACAACATGACGTGCCATGCATGGCGTGGTGTACCAACTTGATCAAAATCCAGTTTGCAAGATATGTCCAATACTGTCATGTGGCTGTCTCGTCATTCTCAGCAGAGGTAAATCGTCTCTTTGGTAATGCATATATCAAGCGTGTTCGCGACTGCTCGTCTGAAGCCGTCCATAACCATCCATTACCTGAGACAATTTACCTACGATACCGACTAAATCATCTTTCAAGCATCAGTCCATCATGGCTTTCACAAGATCAGCGAACACGACCACAGCCAGCAAGCCGTCTCTCTTGGGGCGCCTGAAGGGCAACAATCGCACCGTTACGACCACGACCAAACATTCGACCAACCCAATCACTGGAAGTCACACGACAACGACTACCAAAAAGGAATCCGCTCCCCACACCAGCCACCATACGGGTTCTGCAGCCACTACTAGCAGAGGTGTCGGATCAAGTACAAGGCACACGACAGGCCATCGCACCACAGGTACAACTGGGACCACCAGAGTTCAAAAGCGCAAGCCGACAGTTGGCGACAAAGTCAGTGGTGCTATGATGAACCTCAAGGGCACCGTCACAGGCAAGCCCGGCGTCAAGGCAAGTCCCGACAGATGCGGTCAGATAACATGTACAGTAATGGCTGACAGTCTGCTGCAGGGAGCAGGAACCCGTAGAATGAACGGAACTGACGGCAAAGGTTCGCATTACACGCGTACTTATTAGAAGCCAACGAACAGGAGGTTGTGGAGCAACTGTTGACGACGCGATACCCATAAGAACGACCTGAATGAATTATGTACGAATAGCTCAGTTGAGCAAATGCAGGAGCATCAAACCTTCACTCAAACATTTTTTCGTGAATTTGAGACGTGTGGATGTTTTGAAGGCAGGTTGGCGTCAGCTCTAGCCTCTAGAGGCGCAAGGCGTATCAAGGGTCGCGTTGCTGCGGAGAGTTTGGTCTGGTCAGGAACAAAAGTGGACTTTGGTCCATTCAGGTTCCTGCGGCAGGAAAATGTTCCGAGAGTGGGGGCATGATGGAGGGAAAGACCCTCGTTCTTTACGAGTAGCTTTGGCAGGGTAGTCATTCAAGCAGTCTTGATCGTTAGAATTTTGGTTCAGAGTATTGGATCGCGAGCCGCTCCAAAGGTTGTTTCTACTGTAAAGCAACGTCGCTCTTGTTTGTGGCCGAGATGACACGATGAAGGCGTGCGTAACATCAGATCGACAGGCGAGGCCGATAGAGGAATCAGAGTCAACAAGGGTTCCGTGACGGAAACTAGCCCGATGTAGGGTTGGCTTGCGGCGCTGTTCTAACATTAGCCTTTCTCACGCGCAGTCTGCGTAGGCTTGGCCTCCCGGTGACAGAGTCTGGCAGAGGCCTACCGAACATCATCGTCGCTTCTCACAGCCATTTGCACGTACCTTCCCGCTCGTACCGTACATACGCTCTTGCTTTTCTCGTTCCTTCCCTTGCTGTATTCTCCAACCTTTTCTGCTTTCTTCCACTCGTTTTGATCGCTCGCACGCGTTTCGCATCGCATCTTGTACAGAGAAGCCCCTTATTGCTGGCCACGCCATCACTACTATATCTAGCCTCTCGCACGCACACGACCGTTGCCAGCTCCTCAACGGCCCTTGCGATCCGTCATCTTAGCAGTCTTCTGCCGCCTGACTTCTAGGCAATCACTTGGATAGAGATTTCTCATTTGTTCGATCGGCAGCTCCTATATTTTGCAGCTACCGACTTTTCTGCATGTCGCATTCAATGGCGCGCTCACCGAGCCTTATCGCTCTACTATTCGCTCTCATCATGGTATTCTCGACAGTCAACGCCAACAGCCTGCCATGGATGAAGCGTCAAAACTCTCTTGTTGGTACGGGGGGCAGCAGCACCTCCACCACGCCGCCGCCGACATCCTCGTCTGTCGTCGACGTATCCACCTCGTCGGCCGCTCCCACGACATCTTCGACAGAGCCTGCCACGACTACCTCGCCCACCACGACCAGTGAAGCGCCGACGACATCAACCACTCCCACAACTTCAGAGGCTCCTACTACTAGCCAGGAACCCTCCTCGACCTCTCAAACCACTCCTACCAGCGAACCTACCACCTCCTCCGAAGCTCCATCTTCATCCACCACCTCTGCCGTTGTCGAGAGTACCAGCTCCGCTGCTCCCTCTTCCTCTGCAGCTCGTAGTTCCGTCAGTCAGACAGCTGCCGGCTCCTCCTCAGCTACTTCATCAGATTCTTCCGCTTCTGCTTCCGCTTCCGCTTCCTCGTCCGGCGCATCCTCCTCTTCGGGCACGAAGACATCGTCCAGCAAGTCGTCTAAGACAACCTCTTCTGAAATTGTCGTTATCGGCTCTGGAACCGCTGCCACCACTATCGACCGTTCGACCGTGAGTAAGGCTACTACGATCACCTCTGCCCTTGTTTCTTCGTCGACTCGACACTACACAACCACTATTGTTACGGTCACTGGCGGCAGTACTCTTACCACTGCTGTCCCTACTGAGGAGGTCGTTGCATCAACCACTGGCTATGCAACTGCAACCATCTCGCCTTCGTTGAATGACAACGGCAGCAGCGGTAGCAGTGGCGGCGGTCTTTCCACCTCTAGTAAAAAGATTATCGGAGGTGTTGTTGGAGGTGTTGGTGGTGCTATTCTTCTCGGCGGTCTTGCTCTCGTTGCCTGGCGCATGTGGGGCCGCCGTCGTGCAAGTGGTCCTCGAATGGATGACGATGATATGATGGGACCTCACCCACATGAAAGCCTCATGACTGAAAAGAACGAACCCCCGCTAGCCCGCTACCACGGAGGAGGCGGCCAGATCAACACAGCGTCCAACTTTTAGTGAGCGTGTTGATCCTCCTGGGTTTCTTCAAAAATGCATGAACAGGTGTTTCCTGGGTTCCTCTTCTTTCTATCCTTCTTGACACGATTTCTTCTTTTTCGGACTTTTTTATAATGAAAGCGAAGCGAGCAAGCGATTGGGATTTTGTTTTTAACCTTTTTATCCTTACATACCCTCCTTTGATTATTCGACCCCTGGTTCGATATCCATATGTGTCCGACACTACCTATATAGCTTTAGGTTACATAATTAGTGATCATAACAAAACAAAAAGTCAATATTCATCAGTTCTTGTTCGAATAGTCAGCGGAATTGCTCTCATGCTTCTCCTATGAGCTTGTCTCTGTTGCATCACACTTCTTTTAGACTTCCCATATATGCTTGACCATGGTCAATCCTATCTGACACTGTTTCATGGACAGACAAGTACTGTCCCACTCCTGCCATGGGCTTTGAATCTCTGTTATAGGTCTCTGTCTCCGTACCTTGCTCCTTTGCTCACTATCCTTGTGCTCTGTTCCCGCAGCTTGGTTGCTCCTTCCATCTGCGTTGAAGATGCTGCTGACTTTCTAGCCTCGCTTCAAGGCGGACTTGCCTCGTGCAATGCGTAGGTTCTGTATCAAGATCTTTTGTGTTGAGCTCAAACTGCTCACTCTTTTTCTGCAGATCAAGTCTTCTGGTCAAGGTTCATTTGTTCTTTCTCTCGCCTCTGTTGGTCACTTGCTCTACATCTTATACCCTCAATTCCCTTATCAACACAAGCAACGAGAGGAGGTGCAAGAAACGATGAACCCCGAGTTTGTTCATTGTGCAAAAAGAGAAAAAGAGAGGGGTATAGTACTACTTCCGAATTCCCTTCCCAAATTCTTTTCATCCTCTTTCTGATCCTCCTCCTCTTCGTAATCCATTCTCAGAACAAACTTATAAACCATCAACGACCCTGCCAGAGGCCTTCCAAGAGAAAAGGGAAAAAGGAAAATGAGAAAGAAGAACAAGATCAAACAGTGTGCTCATGATTCTTGGGCAATGGTGAACGTTACGATGAAAAAAGAAACCAAAAGTGTGTCCCAAGAAACGTCTCTGGGAATGAAGAAGAAGCAGAAGAAGGAAGAAGAGGCGACCATCCAGAGACAAAGGTTGGAGAAAGGCCTGAATAGAACTCGCAACAAAAGGCGCAAAGAGAAGGTTTGAAACAGGCTCAAAAGAGCCACAAGAAGGAGTCGACCAAGGCATAACGTGACGGCGAAGGAAAATCTTACTCTCTAGGCATGAGGATCGCATCGCGACACAGAACAGCAACTCGCTTGAACAACCTGCGCCATTCAAGCGGATCACCCTTTGCTTTGACAAATCTGACCTCAACAAGCCCGTCTTCGGTGATAGACTCGAGAACCACGTTGCCGCTGAGTCCTTGCTTACGACCATCACTCATGCGAATGCGTATGTAGGCTTGTTTGGCCTTGTCGTTGGCGGCAGTAGCAGCGGGTATGGGTACATTCAGCGTGTGCAAGGCGCTGCGTACAGTGCCTAACAGCTGAGGCAGGGCCTGGTAGGAGTAAAAGCGCGCAAGAGATTGTGCGGGTACAATGTCACGGAAGCGTCGAGCGTTCTGTGTTAAAGAGAGAGGCACATTGTGGTTTTGACTGAACTGTGTCATGTGCGGTTCTTGGGAGAGCTGGGCGGCGATGAGGTCGTGAGTTATGGCAACGCGAGAAGAGTCGTGAGCTGTTACGGGTTGAGAAGCTGTTAGACCTGCCAAACGTGGCGGAGCTTCCCAGTCGAAGGGTTGATCAAAGGCTGGAGTAACGGGTTGTGTGGATATAAGAGCAGGTGCAGGCTGCGACTCAACTTGTTTAGGTGGCTCCTGGCTCTGCGATGAATCAGGTACGGTGGTAAAGTCGATGTGTAGGCGCTCGATCATGTTGGTAGCCAGGCTGATCGAGTCCGAGACGGTGCCTTTTGAATTCATGAACTTGTTTGGGCGCGTGTACCATGAGTGGATGCGAATGTCGTCGAGCTTGAAGCGCTCGAGTACGTCAACCTTGAGCATACCTCGAAGCAGACTCAGTGCCTCGGAGGGTATCTTTTCCCAGAGCTCGTCTTCAGGGCGCCCTTGTGTCTCGCAAAAATGGTAGAATTCCTCACTCTTGCGCGGCTCGGGTTGATCCCAAGGCGTATTGCCCACCAACAGTACAAAGAGCACGATGGCGCAGCTCCAGATATCCGAGATGTTGGGACAGTAGCCAAACTTGTCCTCGCCATGCTTCCTCTTTTGGTTTGCGTGACCGACCTGGATGATTTCGGGAGCAATGTAGGGTGGACTTCCACAGACCAGACCGCACATTTTGCTGTCTCCAGTCTTGAGGTTGAGGAAGTTTGTAGCAAGGCCAAAGTCGGCCAGCTTCAGATCGCCGTTGGCCGTCAGCAGCATGTTCTCAGGCTTGATGTCTCTGTGCGCGACGCCTTTGCCGTGACACCAGGAGATGGCATTGACGAGCTGCTTGAAACAGAAGTGGGCGATGTCCTCTCCTACACCTTCGTCGGCCTCGATCTTGTCAAACAAGTCGCCGCCCTCGGCCAATTCCATGGCGATCCAGATCCATGATTGGTCGTCACCGTGCGATAGGAAACGGATTATGTTGGCGTGGCCCGACACCTGGCGGTGCAGACTGATCTCGAGCTCGATCTGCTTGGGTCGTAATCGACCTACTCTGAAGGCGTGCTCTTTGTTGATAAATTTGACGGCGATGACGGGCTTCGGCTTGTCTTTGGGAACCGCCTTGCGGATGCTGTTGATTTGTTCTCGTCAGTGACGTCTAGTACAGACTCAAGGCGAGTACGCACGATGCATATGCGCCAGACCCAATGGTCTTGGAGACGAGTCGGAAGGGTAAATTGCTCGGAAGTGGAGCTGCTTGCGACTATGAAACGCGTTAGAGGAAAATGTCTTTTACAAACATGCAATCAACCATGACCTACACCTGGCGGAACGCCCATGACTTGTGCTAGAACCGATGATGTTTTCTAGAAGCAATTGCAGCTGGCACTGACGTGCTTGGTGCTTCTTTCAAAAGATTCAAGTCTGCCTTGTTTCGATAATACTGTTGTCAATGGATTGACAGGAAGACGCGTTGGCGTTTGTTGGAAACGCGCCGCCCTCGGCGTGCCCAAACGAGTCCCTTCGACTCATGGATGCCACGCGACGAAATTAATTGAACCTTGTTCGTCCGGTTTACCGCGTAGCCTTATATTGTAATTTCACTAAATGAGAGACAAGAGTGCGTATAGACGTATCGTATAATGGCATCAGCTATTGTTACTTCTACAGTACGTGCCGTTGCGCAGCTTCGCGCTCGCATCCATGTCCTTCCTCGAGCCGTGTCCTCCATGCAATCGGTGAGTCGTCAAAGTCCCGCCCTTCGCTTTGCCGCCATTGCTGTAGCTGCTAAATGCAAGGATAGCAAATGGAACAAGAAATGAGAAACAAACAAAAGAATAAAAAGAAAGTCATCCGAACGCGAAAGAAAAAGCAACATCAAATTACTTGTCCTTCCCCTTGTGCATTGATCATGTTTCCAAAAACAAAAGCAGAAAAGAACGCCGATCTGCTATGCACCCCGAGACGCCTGTAATGCCTTTACCCGCATGGGAAGACCAGAAATAAATACACTGTGGAGTTTGGAGTCCACAAATTCGAAGGAGCCATGCCATGCACTTCGTATGCGGCATGTGTTTGATAGGATTATCCAGGTACCGTCTTGAGAAAATCGTATCCAAAGCTGACACGCCTCATTGCGTAGCGTGACTGTGAAAGACACATCAAGGCACGGATTGCGTCGTGTCTATGTACGACGAGGTGATTACGTCGACTTGCCATGTTTCATCTTGCGTGACGGTCGCCTTCTAGTGTGACCAAGATTGCTGAGAAAATGGACACTGAAGGTGGCGAGATAGGGGCTGTTAGATATGGCCAATGCCAGCCACTATCTTTTACGAGACTGATGCGGCCGAGAAAGCTGCATTCATCTGATCGTAGTTGGTACGGTTCTCAAGCATTCGGATGTACTTGGGATCTCTGCTGAACTTGGGGACGGAATCCTACTGACTGTTAGCATTGCGTACATTGTTCAACGAGTACTGCGCGACTTACGCTGGCCATGAGCTTGAAGACACTAGTCTGGGCCTGATCGAACAGAGTGGCGACCTCGTCCAAGCTAGCAATCATCTCGGTGTCCTCTCCTACCGCGCGGGTCATGCGGCTAGCAAGAGCATTACGCAGGTTGTGGTCGATGTTGAGCTCACACGGTGAACCAGGAGCAAGGAAAGCATTGTACAAGCCTGAACAAAAGGTTAGCTATGTGGAGGTAAGATACTAGTGAGATGAGCTTACTGTACGCCGAAGCCAGCGTTTCGCGAATCAGATCCAGACGAGGGGCAGGAACTGAACGCTTGGCAGAGTTGTAGTCAAGCAAGAAACTTCTGACTTCGAGATAGAAGGTGAGGTTTTCCTCGCAATGAGTTTCTTGCAAGAACTCGCGGAAGACCAGGCGTTGTGCAGGGTCGTGAATGATTTGTGACATTCTGGTGGTGTTGGAGTCGCGAGCAACACCAGCGGGGAGCTTGACGACGACAGCCTCGCCGTTGATGGAGCCATTAGGACTTCTGACCCAGCCTGCAATTCTCATTCCCTTCTCTGTAACACCGTAATGCGATGTTTTGAGGGGCTGGAAGCGGGAGGCAGCAGGCGTGTTGCGCTCTTCAGTCAGGTTAACAATAAGTTGATGTACCATGAACTGCTGGGCGATATCACAAGCCTCCTTCCTGTTTACAACCATGCAGCAATCCATCAGCCAGTCGAGGGCCGACTTGCCAGTGAACATGTAGGGAGTATCCTTCTCAAATTGCTTGCGAGATCTCATCATGTGCACCCCAACCAGACCAGTTGCATAATCATGAATCGACTCGGAATCGGCTGTGGCAGTGCTCTTGAGGTTAGGGCCTTCCTCTCCACAGAACCTTCTGAAAACAACCTCAATGGTGCCGCGATCAATGTTGATATTATCGTTCTCAGGGACACGTTCGAGGATAACGAGTTGCATGGTGTTACGAGGCGAGTCCAGCAGCTCGTTAACATGGCGTTGGTGGATGCCGTTGCGCTGGCAGAAGCGAGTGAGAACGCGCATACCCTTAGGGGTCAATTGCCAGACGGAACTCCTTGAACTGAAGTCTGTCTTGCCATCCAGTGATTCGACAAACCTCGCTTCAGAAAATCTGTTGCAGACTGTGCGAGCCATCTCCTTGGCCATGGAGAAAGTTGTCGTGGTTGTCGTGGTGACAATTCTGGAGGGGTCTTTCGGGTCGGGCATGCGGTTGGATTGGGAGAATTTGAGCGATCCAAGGTTGGTCAGGGCTTCGTCGGTGGTGAAAGTGTGCTCAACCTTGGTGAAACGGACGCGGTGGGGAGTCAGTGGCAGACTGACCATCAATGTTGAGAAGAGATCCTTCAGATCCTACAGAAGATCAAGGTAAGCGGGGGAGTATGGAGAAACAATGGTTGAAGCGGGCTTACTCTTGTGAAAGGACGGTCATCGTCGGTCTGACGCAACAGACGAGACGAAGTTTGATGCATCTTTTGTCTGGCGCTGGTTTCTTCTACAGACCAAGGAGGAGGAGTAGTGGCTGCGAGGAAAGTGTTCAGCGAAATTCGCTTGTCGTCGAGGCCGGGGCGTCGCGGGTGATAGTCGAGCGAAGACAGCGACTCCTGCGACAGGCGGGACGAAGGACGTGTGGGGGATTCGAGAGATTCGCGAGCAGGAGCAATACGGCCCAGCGAAGTCAAGCGAAGATGTTGCGAGGGTTGACGCTGAGATGCAGCAGCAGCAGCGACGGCGGATAATGGACCGGGACGGTGCAAGCTGGTTATGACGCCGGCAGATCGGCTTGCCGAATCTGATGTGGTAAGGCTGTCGTGCTTGGGTCGCAGTTCACGTGGCGAGAGTGAATCCTGACGTTCACTGTTCTGCACGCACAGCTCGTCGGGCACGGGGGTCGATTTTGACGGCGACGAGGACTGCTGTGAGGGCGCGTGGGTGGTGGATGCAGGAGGATAAGTGCTGGACGGGGTTGGATGAGGCATTGCACGGCTCGGTGGCCTGGATATCGTAAGGCCTTTCAAGTTTCAAGTACTGTGGGTACGACCATGCTAGCCC
>SWBJ01000371.1:0-48257 GCA_024195555.1 Aureobasidium sp. EXF-12298
CATGCGACCGGAACGGCACATGTTACCGAAGGCGGCCTGACCGGCACGGTGAGTACCACCACCGGAGACACGGGGGATACGGGCAACAGCACGGCCTGAAGAGGGATTGTGTTAGGAGCAGTATTCTTGGCGTTTCGAGATTTTGGGCGTCTTCAAAAACGTACCGGTACCCCAGGACTCAGCAGAGGTCTGGTGGCCAGCCTTCTCGCTGACGGCGTAAGGCTGTCTCTTGTTCTTGGCCATGCCGGTGTGGACGGACCTGCACAGGTCAAATCAGTCAATTGCGCATTGTCGGTCGTGTGGGCGCAGTTTGATCGTACTGGACAATGTCGGGACGGATGGGAGCCTTGAAGACATTGGGGAGGGGGTGGCTAGCCTCGCCGGCCTTGCCTTCGGCGGAGATGATGGAAACCGTGGGTCTGCTGGTCATTTTGGCGGTCGTGGATTGTTCGTTGCTGTCGTCGATTCGGAGGGAGAAGATTCAAAGATTGAAGACTTTGCAAATGTCGGGGGTGCGACTCGCTTAGCTCAGCCAGAAATCTTGGCGCCTTGTGGTTGGTCATAGCTTTGCTTCATCAACTAGATTGCATTCATCCACCATCTCAGCAACGATTAGAGTTGTTATGAGTGGACTATTTGCGACAAGTGAATCTGCTCAAAGATCGCTGAGATGCACTTACATACCGTGCCATTAGAAGGATGAAGTTGACGACAAGTCGAAGAAACAATTAGTGAGCTCTGTACCGAGCACTGCTTCCTGCTTCCATCTCAAGCCGCGCTTTCCTTCCGAGGAACACCTCAATTCGCAGCCTGACCTCATCTGACCTCTGCTCTTCACTCTCTGATAGTTGACTTGCACGTCTGTTGTTCTTCTCGCCGATTTACTGACTTTAAACATCATGCACGCTAGCAGTATGCATGTCTCTTGGACGTGCAGCCATGGGCGCTTGCGAGATTAAGTCTCTCACCTTGCCGCCTGGATAGTCCGCGCCGCACAATTTGTGCTATTTTCGCAGCTGTGACCTTGCATCTGGTCTTCCTAGTTGCACCGAACAAGGAAATACAGTACACTTTGCGACTCATCCTGAGTGATGTGCAGCATGTCGAAGATACATTTACCTTTAGCCGCGAATGGCGTCTATCTCAGAAAGAGGTTGCAATTGCAACACCAGATAACGTCGGCACTCGATTACCGCTGTGGTTGTTGCTATCTCTACCTCTCCAAAGCTTCAACGACGTATATATTCAATTCGACAGCGTTGGAGTGAATTGACAAAACGGAACCACCATAAAAGACAAAATTTACATCGCGATCGCGGGTGTCTAATGCTGTGGCGTCCTTCTGACTTCCACTATAGACCAGTCCTACCAAATCCTACTTCCCAGATAGGCTACCGGAAAGCACAGAGACTGGTATCGACTGTCACGATGGGCTACTTCGAAGCAAGACGGGGATGCCAGAAACTAGTTCAATGGACGACCAGGAATACCGAAAACGAACAAGGAGATATCGAATTCGATTGACGGAGTAGATGAAAGATTGAAGAGTTTCACTTTGGTTTTCCTTCCTTTGTTCTTTCGTTCTCGCCTGAGCTTAGACGCTTACGAATGGCAGGTCCAACACCTCTGCGATAGTCAACAATCTATTCACATCCGCAACATATCATCAGAGTACTAGTATGCATAAGCTCGTATATTAGTCGCCGGTAAGTGCACGATGGGTTGAACCCGTCACGTACATAGGCTTGGCTGCGATGAAGGCGGCTACTGCGGCGGCTACCTGCAGCTTGGATGCCCGTCTCCAAGGTCTGAACGAGTGGCTCTGATAGCGCAGAAAGTACTTTAAGATCGCGAAAGAGAGCCAGCTTCCTTCAATTCGACGCCCCGTTCCTATCAAATTTTATCGAAGCCATGTTGTCGACACTAGGTCCGAACAATTACAACAAAGCTTTTGTTGGTGGTCAATTACAAACAAAGATTTCTGAACAGTCGTTTGAGCTCTCAATAAGGACCGAGAATGACAGAAAGGCATTGATCTCGTCGACAGCCAAGAAGCATTGGCAACCATTGACTCAAAAAGCATATTTTCTTGTGCCAACCGTCCTAGCTTCTGGAGCGCTAATCGCCATTCTTCAAGTGTTCTTGGAACGCAGCAATCGAGACACTGGCATTTTGTTCGCTCCGAGAATTAAGGATCTCCCACTGAACCAGGCTTTCTGTTACCTGTACTTGCCAACAATCGTGGCATTGGTGCTGAGTTTTGTCTGGACTTGGATTGACCTTGATATCAAAAGGCTTGAGCCGTTCGTCCAGCTCTCCCATCCTGGAGGTTCTCTTGGCAAGAATTCGGTATTGCTACATTACCCTTTCGACTTTGTGGCGTTCGTGCCATTTGCTGCTGTCCGAAGAAGGTACAAAGTTTGTTCAGTTGTAGAGAGAATTGCTGACATTTGAAGACATTGGCTAGTATTCTCGGCATCCCTAGCTGTGGTCCTCATCTTCTGGGGACTTACTCCCCTACAATCCAGTATTTTCGCAACAAAGGTGGTCGACAAGATCTTACAAGTACCTGCGATCTTATCTACATCGTATCTCTCGTTGAATGATCAGAAAACCACATTGACTGGACTGTACGCTCAATCCGTTTACAACATCGCATGGTTGAATGAGAGTCTACCACCATTTATGGATCGGCAAGGTATGCTCGCGCCTTTTTCTCTAGCAGACAACTTGACAATAGAAACGAACGAGACATGGACTACAAACACACGTCTCTACTCAGTCGACATCGATTGTGAAGAAACTGGTCGTAACATGTCTAGCTCTTGGGGATGCATTTACGACAATAATTACATGAACCTTGATGCCAGCCTTCTGAACAAAGATCAATACAGTACTATGTACGTTGGATATTGGTATGAAGAGAGTATGGATTCCTACTTGAAGGGTCAGTGTCCCCAAGAGGCGAATCGAACCTTCCTTGTACGCTGGCTATCTGGAGAGACCGAAGGGCCTGTCGACAAATCTCAGCCTCAAAATGTCAACACCACACTTTGGTGCAGGCCATTTTACTGTACGTTCTAGGCGAAAGCATCCCCCAGACTCATGCGTTGTGGTGTCTGCGACTGACTCGATTTCGTCATAGATCAACAAGAAGTCAAAGCTACTGTCATCCCACCAAAGATGCATGTCTCGGACATCGTGCCTGTTGGTCCAAAGCTGTCGCTTCCAAGTGACTTGATCAATATCACAGATTTTGAATGGAGTATGAGTCAAGGCTATGAGAAGAACAACAATCGGGGAAGCTATCCTACATCATCATGGCCAGACCCAAAGGAACGAATTCAGTCTAATTTCCCAGAGCTTGTATGGAACGACTATCTGCCAAACCTGGCAACTTTCGCCCTTGGTGCCTACAAACGACCTGTAGCAGACTATCTCGACGCCGAGACTCTTCAAGAATCTTATCAGGCTGCTTATCGCCTACTGCTTGCACGGAAGCTAGCTGATATATTGTCGACCGACTTGGAGCATACCGAAACAGTGCTCGCAACACGACATTACCAAACGCAAACAGTGGTCATGGTACCAACATTCGTCTACATTGTTGAAGGGTTACTGGCAACCACAACCATCATTGCTCTTATGATATTTGTCATACCTTCGTGGAGAAAAACCAATCTCGTATCTGAGCCTTCGAGTATAGCTTCTTTGATGACTCTCACAAGCGACGATCAACGTATGATTAAAGCTACGAGCGAGAAAGACTGCGCCACATCTCAGGAACTGGAGAATCTGTTCCAGGAGGCTAGGTTTCATCTGCAACCACCAAGTGATTCTCAAGAAACCACCCTCTGCTATCTCAATCCCGATCCGCAATCACCGCCTTCATACAAAGCACCCACCAGATCGTTGCCATTACTGCCTATTGAGTTGTCCTGGATCTTCGGAGTTGCTTTCCTGATACTTCAAGGCTCAGTCATGGCCGCTCTCGTATATTCTTACCTTCGGGCACAACTACAAGATGGTAATGTTCTCCATATCTAGGATCGACTGTTAGCTGATTGAGAAGGTCTACCTCTCCCTTCCAGATCTCTGTTTGCCAACCAGATTCTGATCAAGTATCTGCCGATGGTAGTGGGTGCTTTCTTCGAACCGATCTTCACATGGCTTACTAGGACTCTTTGTATGCTGCAACCTTATGAACAGCTTCGCAGAGGCGATTCAGCACCATCACGCTCACTTGATGCAACCTACAACTCCTTGCCACCGCAAGCTGTGATGTTTCAAGCGCTGAGGACCGGACACATCTCCTTGGCCTCGATTTGTTGCATCATGACATTCCTAGCGAACGTGGTTTCTGTAGCATTCAGCAGTTTGCTGTACGAACATACCGTTTTGTTTCCAACGCCGCGAAATCTCACCGTGCAATATCAGCTTCCGATCAATGCCTCTGGAATTCCCCATTCATATACGGATACGACCTACGATCACTTTTACGTTGCCATGTCAAATCTTACAGCTGGCACACCTCTGCCAGCATGGACTGATGAAACATTCTTCTACATTCCATTCCAGGACGCAGACAGTCAGAACGCGCCTGCAACACTTTACCGTGCAAGAACGCCTGCTGTCAGTGCCTCTTTACATTGCTTCCCAATGAATCAAAGATTAGTTGGAAAAAACTTATCATGGGACATCCCAGCTGGCAGCCCGAGATGTGACTTCTCTTCATTACAAACTTACGAGAGCTTCGAGTCGCGAATACCCGAAGCCATCGAATACCTGACTTTCGATAACTCTGTCTTGAGTGACAACCGTACTCCAGATTGCGAACTCACTGTCCTAGCGGGATGGTGTAGATCGTCCATGGAATTTACGAAACAACCCTTGAATGCATCTTGGATTGGTTGTCAGCCTCAACTCCATGTCGAGCTTCGCGAAGTCGTTGTTGATGATCAAGGATTTGTCCAGTCCTCAAGACCTATAATTGACACCATGGACCACGACAATCAACTCCTTCAGACTGGCTCTAAGGATATTCTTGATTCGTTCCACGCGTTGCTTACATTGTCGGTCACTCCTCAATATCCATATGTGTCTTCCAGCCCGTATCACAACGATTCGTACCCCAGCGACTTTCTCAATTACCTCATGGCACAGACATTGAACAGCTCGGCAACCCTGAATCCTCACCTTCCGCCACCATCTTTCAATACGACTGCACCAATCATGCAAGCTCTGTATACTAGGATGTTCGCAATCGTGCTCGGCACGCGCATCAACAACATTCTACAACCCACAAACCAGGAAACTATTGTCGCCAGCTTTGTACTGTATCCCGAGGCCAGGGTCTTTGTCTCGTCGCCCATGTTCATTCTGTCCGTCGCAATATTGGGCATATATATCTTGTTCACAATCACGTTGTACATCCGTCGACCTTGGAGAATACTACCTCGAATGCCTACAACCATCATCAGCCAAATTCCTTTCTTTGCTGCCAGTCACGCGCTACAAGAATCTTTGATCACGTCAGACATATCCAAGAGTGAACAGAGTTCCAATGTTCGAGAGTTACGACAAAAATATGGATATGGGCGCTTCATAGGAACGGATGGAAAGACGCATATTGGCATTGAGCGAGAACCTCTTGTGCAGATTCTTACAAAAATTGATTTGCGTTTGATGCAGAAGGACACATCATCACTGTAGCGCTCAGAGATATGTTAGTCAAGACAGGCGCCTCCACAAACAATAACAGAATGTCTTCCCTCCAGTAGGGCTCTGTATACCGCTTTTCGTAACATGCATATGTGACAGAGCATTGGAAAGCTCAGCGGCTCAGTTCGTACCACGCTGCATGTGAACACGAGGCAAAAGCGAGGTGTTACAGGTCTCAAACATGGCCGCTTGTTTCATGTTAGCGACTGAGCTCCGTCGGCTTTGTGGCCCGAAGGTGGATGCCGGCAGATCTGGGGCCCGAGCTTCAACACTTTCGCACGTCTCTTCTTCATGATCCAACACTTTCGAAAGAAATTTGTCTCTTCAGACAGGGGAGACATCACGCTGATGATGCGTGGGAGTACTCAGAGTTTATCGATATCTTTCGTGCCTTATGTGACAAAGTCGCCAGGGAACTCGGCACAGAGATCGCTTCTTTGTCATGTTCACTCCTGATGCACAGACGCGCCGCCTTCCGAGGCTTGTGCATCTCCTTTTCGACCGCCTTCTCGCCTTTGATCCTTGATTGGATAGACCCAAGGGATCGTTTGCTCTCATGCATGTACGACGGGAAAACGCTTTGAGCCAGTATCAACGTCGACTGTGGATGCTGCACCATAGCTCATGACTCTGATAATCCTTGGGTTGTGCAAACGAATCTATTCGACTAAGGCCCGGCTGGAAAGAAATGCCTAATAATACTTGATACGGATTGGCAGGCTGTGCAGGTGATAGGAGAGACAGGAGGCAGATCGAGGTCTAAGGACAACGCCCCGTCACCAGCGTCAACTGTTGCTGTCTCGCGCAATTCTGGAGTCTGCTGTGTGACCAGAACCAAGCTTTACCGTGCTGCAGGGGTGGCCTTGACCGCCATCGTCCTTTAACACACGCGATCGGCCATGCGCGAACTTGCACGGACATGTGCAGAATTTCTTCATCCGTCTTTTGTAGTGGCTTCGCGCCGCGCTTGGGACGATTTGACAGCTCTAGTTCAGTCTCACCAGTACAGCAAAATGCCTCCTGAATAGGCACATCTGGCTTCTTACTGGACATCAACGGCCCGCAGGTCTGTGGAGCATGACCAATTCCCTTCCAGAGTCCGATGTGTAGATCCCCACTATGCAACTTAGCTAGCCTACGCACAGAAGCAGGTGTGTGCTTGACTTGCAGTTCGCAGACATGTGGCGGGAATAGGGATATCCGCCCTTTGCAAACAAGATTTGATATAAGAACAGTAGGTCCCTGTGACTCTCAAACTTCCTGCTCCCTCTCATTGTCTCAATTTTGCTTCGGAATCGCCTGGTGCAATTCCTATCACATTCTTTACAGTTTGCAAGAACGTCACGCGCCAGTCATTCTTTCCACTTGAAGCTCTTTAGATTCACTTATTCGGCCTTCTGGTTTAGATCTTGCATTGTCAGGTGTGTTCACATGTCTTTGATCCTTCGCAGTCTTCTTCATCCTTGCATTGTCTTCTCATTGTCAAGACTGTTGTTCGATGCTCATTACGCATTTTCCATTGTTTCTTGTTTATTGTCTTCATTCAAGCTTTCATTGTTCTATTGTGCTGTTGCATTGAGACATCATGACGCGCTGGCACAACACATATATCCCTCGAAGATTCCATTCCTACTGCCTGAGACAGACATACAACTCGAAGATTCTTGGAACCGAGACACCTAACACATTTTCTACCCAGTTCTACAAACCTCGAATCTCAAATCGCATAGCCGGACTAGCGATATAAAAGCATTTTCCAGAGCCAACCTTCTTGCACCACATTCTTTACCAAAACCCCAACAACACAAAATGTACGCCTCGACCGTTCTGCTGGGCTCGGCACTTGCCCTAATTGCAAAGTCCAATGCACACGTTGTTATGAACACACCAACACCCTATGGTTTCAGCACCCTCCAGACCTCGCCTCTCAACGGTGAAGGCTACAACTTCCCTTGCCAAAGCGGAAGTCGTGCTAACGCTTTCGATGCCACTGGTGTTTACAATCCTATGAAGGTCGGCCAAGACAATGACCTCAAATTCACTGGTACTGCTGTCCACGGTGGTGGCTCTTGCCAACTCAGTGTGACGTACGAGTACCCACCTCCCGCCGACAAGTCCAAGTGGAAGATTATCCACAGCTATATCGGTAGCTGTCCAGCTAACGCCCAAGGAAACATTGCTGAGGCTGGATCTGACGTTGATGGAAGACCAACTGGAGCTCAATGCACTGGCGACAATCAAAGCGAATGTCTCAAAGATCTCAAGTTCCAGATTCCTGAGGGCATGAAGAATGGCAACGCAACTCTCGCCTGGACTTGGTTCAACAAGATCGGCAATCGTGAGATGTACATGAACTGTGCACCAATTTCGATCACAGGCGGCTCTGACGATGATGCCTTTTTCAACAGCCTTCCTGAGCTCTATGTTGCCAACATCCCAAATGAGTGTAACTTCAACAGTGGAAGTTTTGTTGTCGGTTTCCCTAACCCTGGCAAGTTTGTCACCTACGGTGAGGCTGCCACACCTGGCGACTTGGGTTGTCCCACTAGCCTTGACAGTGCATCTGGTTCCGGATCAAACTCAACTCAGACATACTCGTCAGCTTCTCCTTACGTTGCCAGCTCTCCTGCCACTGCTCCTACTTCTTACGCCGCAGCTCCTTCACCTTATGCTGCTGTCCCAACTCTGGCCACATCTGTCATCGTTGCTCCCATGCCTTCTGGAACTGGCTACGCCGGATCTTCAAACACCACCTCTGGCACTTGCTCTGGCGGCAAAGTCTCATGCCCAACCCCCGGTCAGGTCATCTGCGTCGACGAGAATACCTTTGGCCTTTGCGACATCGACTACTGCGCAGTCCCTCAGGCTGTTGCTGCTGGTACCACATGCTCAAACAACGTCGTTTCCAAGCGTGATGTCGTCAGAAGAAGAAGTTCGAGAATTCACCGTCACATCCCTGCCCACATCCACCACAAGCACAGCTTTTAAGCGAGTCAACAAACTTTTACGACAATGATTTTGGGACCCGTATCCTTTCTGCGATGATTGGGAAATGTTCATATCTGGGATGAGGCGCAAGTCTCGGGGTTATCTTCTTTAGCATGCATGGGTTTTGCACATCACGAATCAATTCTTTCTTTCTAATCTTCATCTTCTCTATTGTTCTGTGTATCAAATGTGAATCGAATCGTGACATGTAATCCGAGTACGGTATGTACATATAGCTCCGAGCTCGAGTATCTGCACATAAACGCTGGACCATGAGACAGGAATATATTTGCTGATGTGGTGCAACAATGAACAGAATGGCGGCAGTGGTGTTTCAGACTTTGGCGATGACGGAGTGGAATTTGGCAAGAGCGAGCGCTCGGAGGTTCAACTCCCAAGCGTGCCTCCACAAGCTGACCGCCTTCCTCTAGATTGTCCTTTGCAACCCATTTCCACCTTTGAATCTGCTCCTGAATATTTGTGATTATTGCTTTTGAAGACGCCTCGGACTCTAGACGAGACGCAGTAATTGCAGGCCATTTCCTTCAAAGAGACAACAGTCAGCTTGCTACGTCAGGCATCATTAGCTTGAATCAGCGTCAAGCAACACCGCCACAGTCGCAGGGTCTAGCCGTCTTTGCTGCCACTGGTCGCTGCACCTGCTCTCTTGCCCCTCAGCCACGCGACCGGCCATTGCTGCCCTCTTGACCTCCACCAATTCCGACTTTGACCTTTTTGCAACAACCAGACACACTGCAACCATGTCCGGTCAACCCATGGAGCAGGACAAGTACATCGACAGCGCCGTGCGCGCTGTCACCAACAAGCGACCTGTCCCCGAGATTGATTTCACTCTCCACACCATGGAGGACGGTACCCAGGTTAGCACTCTGGAAAGAGTGTGCAAGGGTATGTACACAGTTCCTGCCTTCTGCTCTGCACCGCTTGGGAGCTCAGCCAAACTGCTCAATGCGTCGACAGACTAAGCTGACCCGCATTTCAACAGACGTGCAAGCGCCCGCATTTCACCCACCGACCGACGAGCAGTTCTTCTCTCCGACAGACCCCAACAAGCCTAACTTACAATTCCTCAAGCAACACTTCTACCGCGAGGGTCGCCTTACCGAGGACCAGGCGCTATGGATTCTCAGCGAGTGCACAAAGGTTCTCGAGAAAGAGCCCAACCTTCTGGAGATGGACGCACCCATTACTGTCTGTGGTGATGTTCATGGTCAATACTACGATTTGATGAAGTTGTTCGAAGTCGGAGGCGACCCTGCAGACACACGCTACCTCTTCCTGGGTGACTACGTCGACCGTGGATATTTCAGTATTGAGGTATGCTCTTCCCGCCCACTTTGAGCCGCGCGAATCTGACATGATATGCAGTGTGTTCTCTACCTCTGGGCTCTCAAGATCTGGTACCCCAACACTCTCTGGCTTATGCGCGGTAACCACGAATGTCGCCATTTGACTGATTACTTCACCTTCAAGCTGGAGTGTAAGCACAAGTACTCCGAGACCGTGTACGAGGCTTGCATGAAGTCGTTCTGTGCTCTTCCCCTCGCTGCTGTTATGAACAAGCAGTTCCTGTGTATCCACGGTGGTCTCAGTCCCGAGCTGCACACACTTGAGGATCTCAAGAGCGTACGTTGTGCTGGTCTTTGCTTGCCCTGTTCCATACTAAACTGCTATACAGATCGATCGCTTCCGCGAACCCCCTACCCACGGCCTTATGTGCGACATTCTCTGGGCCGACCCGCTCGAGGACTTTGGTCAAGAAAAGACGCAAGAGTACTTTGTTCACAACCATGTCAGAGGTTGCTCATACTTCTTCTCATACCCTGCTGCATGTGCTTTCTTGGAGAAGAACAACCTGCTTTCTATCATTCGCGCACACGAAGCCCAAGACGCTGGATACCGCATGTACCGCAAGACCAGAACCACTGGATTCCCTAGTGTCATGACCATTTTCAGTGCACCCAACTACCTGGATGTCTACAACAACAAGGCTGCTGTCCTCAAGTACGAGAACAACGTCATGAACATTCGTCAATTCAGTGAGTGCAAAATTCATTCATGTAGGTAACCAAGACTTTGAGCTGACGATCAAATAGACTGCACACCTCACCCTTACTGGCTTCCCAACTTCATGGACGTCTTCACATGGTCGCTTCCTTTCGTTGGCGAGAAGATCACTGACATGCTCATTGCTATTCTCAACACCTGCAGCAAGGAGGAGCTCGAAGAAGAGACACCGCTCTCATCCGGACCGCACTCGCCTCCTCTTCCATCGAACAGCGTGGCAAACATGGACCCGGATAGCACCGAGGCCAAGCGTCGTGCCATCAAGAACAAGATTTTGGCCATTGGTCGTCTGTCGAGAGTGTTTCAGGTTTTGCGTGAGGAGTCAGAGCGTGTTACTGAGTTGAAGACAGCCAGTGGAGGAAAGTTGCCTGCTGGTATGTTGATGCTGGGAGCCGAGGGTATCAAGCAAGCCATCACCAACTTTGAGGATGCTCGCAAGGTGGATTTGCAGAACGAGAGACTTCCTCCTTCGGGTGAGGAGGTGAGAAGAAACAGCGATGCAGCTAGACATGATGCTTTGACACGTGCGGCGCAGGAAGCCGAGAACGATCAGAAGCTGGCTGGTGTCGCCAGAAGGATAAGCATGTGAGTATTGGAATTGGTCTTCGGCTTGGATAAGATGCTAACAAGTCACGCAGGTCTTCGGGCTCGGGTCGTAGCGCCAGAAAGTAAGATACCCCTACGGTATGGTGGAGGAGTTATTATGGAGAAGTCTTTATTTTAAGCCAACATGACGACCTGTAGCGGACATGTACATAACAGCTGCAAGGGACAGCACGCGATGCATTGACTGCATGGAATGAAAGATTATCGAAACGCTGTCTATGTTCCATTTGAACAAAGTGAGAGTAGATGGGTGTGATGGAAATTGAGTTCATGTCATTGGAGCTTTGACGACGCTTGGCGTACAGCATGGCCATGTCGAGTTGCGGGCAGGCCGGAGGAGAGACACGATTGAGAAAGTCATTATGCTTCTTCGAGTGCCATTGGCACGGAGGCCGTTGTTGCCGAATACCTGCACTCGTCTGGTCGCTTCCACATATTCGCCATCAACAACATGGCGGCCCGCATCGTCAATCGCCCGCAAGCAGCCATCCGCCGTCGCATCCACGCGCCTTTTACATAACCCAAGACTCGCCCGCGCACATGCCAACAGCCCATACACATCACAGCGTGCACACATCAGACATGCGACCAACTTGGCCTCAAGGACAGCCATCAACCCTCCCTCTAACGTTCCCGCAGAGAACCAACAACTATACGCTTCTCTGGACCGTCTGAAGGATATCGCTAGCGACTATGTGAACCAGAGCAGACTGCAACTCGCCTTGAGAGGTCTCGAGACTTCACGACCTACCGTCAGGATTGGCTTGCTTGGTCTGGGACGCGACGGAGATGTTGCTGCTAGGAAACTTGCACGTGTCTTGCTTGCCGATGCGCTGGGAGACGAGGGTCAATGGGAGAAGATGCTCAAGCAGCCATCACAAGATGGCAAGCCTTTGCTTCTGAGGTACGAGGATAGTGAATCTGCTTCCTTGTGCGCATGCTGATGACTGGACAGGTACGGAGCCGAAGACGACATCCCGCCCATGAACCCGCTCGTAAACGAATTGAATATCCCATCGCGTGTCCTGGAGAAGAACAACCTCGAGATCCTCATTACAACTCTCAACACACCCAGCGGCCCTAACGTTACCGCTGACCCTTCAGGACTGGCAGAAGCCATCTTGGTGCCTCCGTTGCAGACTCCCGTCGCTTCCTCTGGTCGTACCGGTTTTGTCCGTTATCCCGTCCACAAGGCAATTGTTGTAGGAGAAGGTATCCAAGGATGCATGGACTTTGGTCGTCTTTCCGCCGCTTTGGAAACCACAACTCTGGGTGTCACAGGTGCAGAACAAGGACTTATCCAAGTCGCGCTGGGCGTACCACGCGATAGCCCTCGCACGCAAACCAACGACACTGGATTGATCTCTCCCGTTGACATTAATCAGGCTGGACTAGCCCTCGATCTCTTCCGCCAGGATGTCGCCAACGGTGCCATCTTCAACTCGAAATGGCAAGCAAGCAACATCCAGGCCATCATCAAATTCCTGGCTTCAGACCCTATGGATCCTGTTACTGGTGACTCTGTAGGCTTGAGACCAACTCTACAAGCACATATCCGCTCTACGCTAGACTCCGCAGCCGACGCTATTGCTCTTTCTGAACAAGTTGCAAACACCGCTGTTATCTCCAACAGCATCTCTGATCAAAAACGTCAGGAGATCTCACAAGCAATTTCAGCCTGGGCACAACACGCACACACTGATCTCCAAGTCTCTCTCGCCAATGCAATTGACTCACGATCATGGCGACGAACGACTTGGTCACGACTTCTCTGGCGTGTCGACGATGTAGGTGTTGCCGCAGAGGAAGTGCTTCGCTCGCACTGGCTGCTCGACGCTGAATCCACCCTCGCTTTCCTCGCTGGCAGAATCGAACAAGCAGGGTTCTTCCGCAGCAGAGGTGGTGTAGCGAACTTCAACCCCGATTACGCCATGCACGCTTCCGACCGTGCAGTTGATCCAAAGACTGGAGGACCCATTTCAAAGGAAAGGGCTTTCCTCGCTCCTTCTCAAGCGTCCTCTGCCCCAACAACGACAAAAACTTCTAAAGGCTTCTTTGGCAAATTCTTTACTGATAAGGTGCCTCAACCTAGCACCGCTGACCTGCTCAACACTCACGCCCTTACTGCAAAGGTTGCAGAAACTGGCGGAATAGATATTTTCCACTCGAGGCCTTGGCCGCTTGCTATCCACTTTACACGCCAGAAACTCTTGCACACATTGGTTCCTTCTCTGCAAGCCCGCGCTCAAGCATTGCTTGCACAGTCCCTGACTACTATCGGGGCAACCTCCGCATTGGGGGTTTGGCTCTACATCGCCACCTCCGGCACCATGCTGGCCGAATCCGGTGCTATTGCCGCGCTCGGTCTCGTCTGGACCCTTCGTCGCCTGCAAAAGAAATGGGAAGGTGAGAGGGAGACATGGGAAGCCGAAGTCCGCGAACACGGACGCGTGGTCCTGTCAGAAGTGGAAGACGTGCTAAGAACAGTGGTTAGAGAGAATGAAAGAGGTGTTTTGAGGCAAAGCGATATTGAGGATTGGCAGCGAGCGAGAGCGGCGCTGGTGGAAGTCAAAAGAGCACTGGGAGATGTAGAGGAAGTCGAGGAGAAAGTGCAGGAGATTGGAGTCAAGGTTTAGAGGGTGAGAGTTACAAAAAAGTATCTACACTTCATGTCTTGTCTTTTGCTTTTCTTGTTGTAGAAACATCGAGGCGGTGGGGTTGGAGCATGTGGCTTCTTTGTCTTCGTTCACTCCATTGTAATGCTTACAGCTTTCAAGTCTTCAGCTCCTCTGCTCAAAATTTACTTCAACTCCTGCAAGTACATTCGAATGTGTTTCTGCTTTCTCTTATCGGGAAGCTCGGACTGATATACCTCGACGTGCAAAGTGTACCGAGACACTTTTCAGGATGGAACCTCTTGTTGCTTATCTCCATCATACACTAGAATTCAGCGAAGGTCAAGGCCCTCTGATGCACCAATAGTCTTGAAATATGACCACAGCACTATTGCTGGCCTTTGTTGATCTTTTCAACATAAATTTGTACAGATATATATACAGAAGACATGACTTCTCTTTAGGAGTCCAACCATAAAACGCCGCCCAATGCAACATTCTTGGTGTGCGAGACCTAGTTGGAGCCACGCTTGTTGTTCTTCTTCTTGCGAGAGTTGGAGTCCCTGCTCTTGACCTCTGAGCTGCGCAACATAGCACGCTGTCTCTGGTACTGTCTGACGATGTTGTCGACGCTGCCGATATCGTGTCTGGGCTGGCGCATGTAGTAAAGTCTTGCTCTTCTTGCTCTCTTCTCCTTCCTTTGGACGACTTCGATACCTTCAACATTGGGACTGTAGATCTTGTACCACATCTCGACACCGACGCGGGTCAGGTTGTTGCGCAAAAGAATGGCAGTGTCGACACCTTGGCGGCGGATGTTGAGACATACTCCAGCGTATTGGTCGCCGTTCTTGAGGCGAACAAGGAGGATGTCACCGACGTTTGCGCGATCCACATTCTCACGGCTGAACAGACGAGTGCGGGCGCCAGTGGGATCGAGGGTGGAGATTTGGGACTGGGTGACGGCGGCGATGGGGTCTTTGCAGTTTGCGCGGGCTGAGGGAACAGCGGGAAAGACGGGGATCTTCTTCATGCTGTGTTCGCTGTCTGGGAACATGTCAGAGCTGAGGAATGAGGATCAGGTAGGTAGTGCGTCGTACTGCGACCGGTCATGATAGCACCCGGGTGGAAGTTTACGGGCCTGCCGGTGGTGGCTGGAGCGGCGGTGGCATAGTAGCGCGAGTGGTGCTTGTCGGCGCGCAATTGGCGCAGAGCTGATTTGAGAGCAGCCAGTGGCCGTGCTGGAGTCGACATGATCGTGTGTGTGGTCGATGTAATGGATGCTCGCTGCTGCTGCTGCTCATGCTCGTCGGGCTTCCGCAGTCCGCAAAAAGTTCGGCGAGCCAATCACGACGCTGCAAGCCCGCGACTCTCGACCGCGAATTGCTCGACAATTACTCTGACAACACACACAATCAATCATGACGGATCTCTGTAGGACGTGTGCATTGCGCACTCAGCGCTCTGCTGTCTCTGCCCTCCGCCGCAACACTCAGACTCGCTCTTTCACTGCCTCGTCTTCTGCTCAAAGGAATACTGGTATGCACATGCTGCCCTCCTCGCCATCACTTTCTTCGCCCTGACAACCTGTCCAGCTACCCTCCCTACATTCGCCGAGACCTCGTCGCCCGAACTCGATGATGTCCTCCTCCAACTCCGTACCAAACACTTCATTCCCGCCTATCTGAACAAGCGCCAGCGCCATCTCATCTTCGGAGACAAGTTCAAGCAAGAGCTAGAAAATAACCCTGCCTACGCTACTCTTGGTGACGAAGAAATCCCGCTCCTCCACATCGACCGCAGAAAGGATATCCCCGCTCGCAAGCCTTTGATCCTTCAAGCACTGCGCCTAATCGAGGAGAACGACGAATGGCGTCAATTGCCCTCTCTCCTTGAGGGTCTGCACAAGGCTCGTCCACACCCGGATCTGGCTCTCCAGGAGAAGATTTTGAGGAAATTGCAGTTGGCCGATCAATTCCCTGTTATCCTACGCTCGCTGCGACGATCGCATGCCACTGGTCTCACTCTCAAGAACGACGCCGTGCTAAATCAGGTTCTCAATGCATTGCGCGAGACCGCTTCGCTGGAGAACTGGGAGCAAACTCGTTTGGAGAAGGCTTTGAAGCAGGCAGATGAGTTGGCCGAGTTGCTCGAGTCGGCAGACCATGGCACAGGAAGAAAACTATCGCCAAACGACCCTAGGACACGTCCTGCTGTGATCGGTCTGTTCTTGGAGTTGCATGCCGTATACGCACAACAATACCAGGGCGGTCAGGACGTGAGTGCTAAGGTCAAGGCCTACGCCACCAGATTCATGGCTACTTTCAACGAGGCAAACCAAGTATGTGCTTCCATCTTTCTACTCGCAGTCAATTGAACTAACAATATCCAGCCCGCAGAGACAGATCTCCCAGCAGTCGGTCCTCCGATCGAGTTCCTCTCGAAAATGTCCATCTACCACGGTCTCAGCCTTGCATCCAAGATTTTGGGCCCTAAGATGCCCGATGCCGCTCGCGCAAACCAGATCGTCCAACAATATGAGCAGAGATTGAGCACACTTGCTGCCGCTTTGTCAGCGAGGAACCCTGAGCCCAGTAGCTTTGCAGCTTCAGCTCTTAGGGCATGGGATGCCTGTGTAAGGTAAAAGATGTCATGTTAAGAGCAAAATCAATGTAATAGTAGGACTTGAAAGATTGTACCAAGATCAAAAGACCATTTTCAATTTCCACTAGCAGAATTTATATAGCGTTTTGATTATTGAACATTTCTCACAAATCTGTAGCAGTGAAGTGCGAAGTCGTCCGGTGTTTTGCTGGGTTGATCCAAGGTCTGCTAGGGGTTTTGTGACATGTACACTTCTAGGATCTGACTTCCTCATCTACAGAGTTCTCAACTGGATACAACATTGCTGCGCCTGCTACATCAAATTCGCAGCCACAGAAGCACAAATCTCATCCTCTGTCAACTCTTGGCCTCTGATCTCGGGAGTCATGGCCTTCAACAAAACCGCCTCTTCAATCTCTCTGTACTTGTTAGCCGCACTCAACACCATCTGTCCGTGTCTGCTTTCATCAGCCATCAACAGTACAGCAGCTCTTGCTACCGCGTCGGCGCCTTGCAAATTCACCTTTACACCTTTGTAATGGGATTCTTCGGTCAAGGCAGTGATTGTCCAGGAAGGACACAAAGCGTTGACGCGAATGGGCAGATCAGGGTAAGTGACGGGAGCGAGACCACGCAACAAGCCCAAAACACCATGTTTGCTGAGACCATAATCGGCAGCGCGGAAACGGTGGAATGATGATGAGGATGCGGTAAGTGTTATGCTCTGGATGCTGTTTTTGGGAGCGGGATGTTTTTGCAAGTAGTGTAATCCCAGAGACGCCGTGTTGATGACGGCTTTGAGGTTTACGTTTAGCGTCATGTGGTTTGGCTCTGTTGGGTCGCCGTTGGTGTCTTCTTCGAGGGCGAGGTACGAGGCTACGGGTCGCATGCCTGCGTTGGCGAAGACGTGATCAATGTGACCATGCAGGTCTAAGGCTGCTTTGAAGAGAGCTACCAGCTCGGACCAACTGAGCACGTTTGTGCGGACATATTTGTACGAGTCTGATGACTCAGAGTGTAGTTGCGAGGGCGGAGGATTCATATCACCGTTGATGACTTTGGCCCCGAGACTTAGAAGCAGGTTTGTTGTTGCGAGACCGATACCTGAGGAGCCGCCTTTTGCATTGTGTCAGAACAACTCACTGCCGGTCAGATGGTAGATGTGCGTGGCGTACCGGTCATGAGAACGACCTTGCCCTTGACAGCTTGTAGGTCTGCATCGTTGATGGTGATTTCGGCCATAGTTTTGTTTTTAAAGCTGAAGTAGCAGGTGGAAGGGATTGAAATGAGGAGAGAGGAGATGGAAAGAGGGGAGATGAGAGAGGTGAATCATATACTACCTTACGCGTAAGTGCGGTGGAGGATCTAGTCAAGTTTCCTATATATTGAGCTACTACTGTATATAGCCCAGGCGACGGATACGAAGGATTAGAGTACCGAGAGAGAGGGGCTGAGAGGGGAAGTGGTCCTAATCGTTGCCAACACTAAATCAACCTCGGCAGGATGAGAACGATCCCCACCAAATGGAGATAAGATAAAAACTCAACCCCACAATCAGCTGCCAGCTAAAGAGCCGCAATGACGACGAATTTCGTACACAATGAAAACACGGATGCGGCAATAAGAGAACTGGGGAATTTGGACAAACACATTCCTTGGAAACAATTGGCACATTCCTACAAGAGACATGAGTGAGAAGGCGCTAGATGCTCTTGCCGAACGCGTCAGTGCGAGGAGGGAGGTAAATATGCTGCTTCCGGTCTTTGCTCCTGCCTATTAACACCCGCGTGTTCAGAGCCTTGACGAGTTCAGCAGCGACGAACAACAAGCCCTCGAAGTAATGCCTATTCGATACCATCCTTAGTCCTTCTCTGATCCTAATTGCATACTCGGCAGGTCATCTTCGAAGGACAATCAACACCACGGCGCAAATCATCAATCGTAAAGACCAACATGTCGCGACCCGGCGCAAAACGTAACGACACATCATGCTTCATCCACAGCATGTTGAAAGAGGACGAGAATGGCACCAAGCATGAGCAGAGCATAGAGGGAGAGCATCAAGAGAGACCGGCAGACAAACTCACGGGTACACCTCCACAACATGGCGACCACATGCAATCACGGTTGCTTACGAAGAAGCAATTGTCCGACATGGCCTTTGGTATCCGCGAGCTCTCCAAGCGTTTGGGTCGAGTCAAGTTGATGCTCAAGGTCAAGAACATCTTTGTGCTCACCAAGCTCACTGATGCCACTCTCTGTGTCAAGGCCGCAGAGTTGACAAAGTGGTTGCTGGATCAGAAAGAGGCACAGTATACTGTGTAAGTCATGGCATCTCAAACACAACCCGTTGGCGACTGACCAGTCGCAGATACGTTCAAGACAAACTCAAGGATCTGAAAACCTTCGACATTCCGTGGATCCTCGAAGGAGACGAATCAAAGACAAGCAGGCTAAAGTACTGGGATGAAGAGCTTTGCAAAAAGACACCACACAAGTTCGATATCGTTCTCGCAGTGAGTAGTGTCATACCATCAAGATTGTCATGTGTAGCTTACTGACATCACGCACCAGCTCGGAGGTGACGGTACCGTTCTGTTCGCATCCCTTCTATTCCAGCGCATCGTACCACCTGTCCTCAGTTTCGCCATGGGTTCGTTAGGTTTCCTTACCAAATTCGACTTCGCGAGGTACACATCTATCCTACCCAGAGCCTTCAACGATGGAATCACCGTTTCTCTGCGTCTCCGCTTTGAAGGCACCATCATGCGGAGCATTCGTCGTGAGGGCGACAGCGACGAGGACCACAAACAAAGAAGATTGGACGAGGAACTCGTTGGCACCGAAGCTGATGACCATCACACCCACAAACCGGAAGCGGCATACCACATCCTCAACGAGATTGTTCTTGACAGAGGTCCAGGAGGATCTATGGTCGCGCTAGATGTCTACGGTGATGAAGAGTGCTTTACCACCATTGCAGCCGATGGTTTGATTGTCGCTACCCCAACAGGCAGTACAGCGTACAATCTGGCAGCAGGCGGAAGTCTCTGTCATCCAGACAATCCCGTCATTCTTCTTACTGCAATTGCTGCACACACGTTAAACTTCAGACCCATCATCCTTCCTGACACCATGGTCTTGCGCATTGGTGTACCATACGATGCGCGCAGTTCTGCATACACAAGTTTCGACGGAAAGTACAGGTATGTCACAGCTCTGCTCCAGCGCGTGCCCCCTTTCCAAAATACTCACCAAACGCCAAACAGAACCGAGCTTAATCCTGGCGACTATGTCACCATCTCCGCCTCAAGGTTCCCATACCCCAGCGTGTTACCCCTGAACAAACGCAGCGAGGACTGGATCGAGAGTATTTCACGCTCATTGGACTGGAACTCACGAGCGAAGCAAAAGCCATACACGGAAGAGAAGAAAAAGGAAGATGGCGAGAAGGCAGATGACGAGGGAAAACAAGATGGCGAGAACAAGTCCTGAATTGAATCAAGGATGCGATGCATTAATATAGCTCACTACCCTCTGTCTTGGTTTTTTACTAATAAGATACCTATACACGTATTCTTTATACCACTTTTGATCAGATAGCATGTGCAGGTTCGGATATGCAAGAAGATGATACGTTTGAGGGTTGATGGTGTGTGCCCATCGCTAACGGCCGTGTACAAGTCCTTGTCCCAAAGAATGCTACGTGACTTTTCCAAAACGAAACTCGCGTCAGACAACCCAACTTGTTCAGTCACGGTTGCATTAAAGGATACGATGTAAAGACAAACCAGCTTCTCATTTAATCCCTCGTGGGTGGGCGTAAATTTCTGTTTACATTCTCATAGCCGCCACGGATTCCATGATTATGCCAAATTGCAGTAGCGAGAGTGAACAATCCAATCCAAGTCAAGTCTCGATTTGTGTGCAGTGATTGGAAACGCACGTACTCATATCATCAACCACGATTGTACCAGGGAGGTTTTGCAGTCCTACAAAACTTGTTACAGACAATGGAATGAAACGGATAGGGGTAAACATATGGGTCACAAGGCCTTTTTCGGGTTTCAGACTCGACAAATCGTTGCTGGGGGGCATCAGGGTTCTGATGGATGCCATTCATGTTGGTGTTTTTTGGTTTCGTCGATGGCTTACCCACTAGATCTTGACCTTCTATCGAAAGAGCTTCGAATCTTGTGATAGATAGAAAGCTATATGGGGCTGGCTATATCCAGATATGGTAAAGTGGAAGGAAGCTAAGAGGATACATTATCTCTAGAGCGTATAGAAGTGTTATGTGTCAAAAGACATGTTTCGTGAGTCATGCGGTGATGGCTAATAAATTTGGTGTCCACGAGTACTAGATGGGCTGTCGTAACAAAGGGGGTGTATACTAATTGTATTCCGATTTGTCTACGGGTTTCCAAACATTTGACATATCTTACTAAAGCAAACCTATCGTTGTTCGAAGACATAGGGTCATGGTCGTAGTCGTGGACTAGAAGGCATGGGAATTCACAGATCGTTTTGTAAAGGCATTTTATAGTACTAATGCTGTGTGGCTTTCGAATGATGTTTTGATAAAGGATGATAAGGAGTCAAGTAATAGATTTAATTGTCCTTGGAAAAGAAAGGGCTCGAAATCAGCATGAGAGAAAGTGAGACAAGACTTAAAGAGAAAGGAATCAGCTATCGTGGATAGGAAAACCCAATAGAGCAGGGGCGTAACAAAGCAGTCCAGAAGAATAAAAATGTAAATAGGAACGAAGTTCAAGAAAGAATCTGAATACGCGTCCAACAGAAAAGAAGAATAAAAACAGAGTCCAAGAAACAGGTAACTAGTCCTAAAAAGATAAAAAAAAATAAAAAGGAAACTGCAATAGACAAAGGCCTGGCAAAAGGACGGTCTTCAAAGGCAGCCTTCTGGTCGAGTAAAAGCTGTTGTTTAGGCTTGAACTAGCCTGAATAGTGTGCTCAGAGGCGAATACTTCTTATATGGATAATGTCGCACGCCTTTCTACACCTCTAGTTCTCGAACTCAACTGGACGTCTGAACTTCTGGATATCAAGCATGAATCTCGCCGGAATATCTCGAGTGGATACCTGGAAGTTGGATGTTTCTGGTCGTCGAGAGTACCCTCAATGAGCTTTCTGTAGCGCTGAGTATGGGTCCAGCAAGATCTTCTGTATATCCCCGACTTCCAGCGTTATGTGAGAAGGACCTCACCGTCGTCGAGGCGATGTACACACGGTCTGTGTAGGCGTATTTGTCCTAGACTGCAACTGAGCTTGACCCAGGTGTCACAATGTAATGGTAAGAGTCAGGAGACCAAGGCCCGCTGGAATAGATGGATAGTAGACAAGATAGTCTCTCAATGGTACTGCCGAACAACCGAGATGACAAGCAATCGGGTGGTCGCCCAAGAAGGATTGCTGCTTGGCGAACGGTGGTCAGTCACAGCCAAGAGGCACCTTGTGGGTTATCATGGTATAAGGGCCTTGGCGGCAGTTCGACGTCAGTTGTTCCTGCAGATCTCCACGAGAAACCGGAGAATCTATGCGAGGCAAGTCAGCAGGTCGGCCAATTCACGTTGAGACTTGTTTTAGCCATGAGAACGTGTGCGATATGAGGTATGCCCAGCGTAGGATTCAGTGACACAGGAGATAGGAGTGATGCGATTTTTTAAAGGTCGCACGTCGCCGGCAACGTGCTTTCCAAATCCTCTTCGGCTACCATTACGACGATCTCTTGGAAATGACATCGACAACCAGCTGCTCAGCAATTGCACCCGCGTCGTGCCCGACTGCATCACCAGTGTGTTACATTAGCGCACAAGAGCCTCTCTACAATCTCACAGGGCTCGGAGGACAGACAGTGTGTCAAATCGGCCTACCACCAGAAACAGCGAATTCGAGCATTCTCAATGACTTGGCGGGATGTTGTATCGACAGAGACGCATCCAAGATTCGAGTCCAAGATGACTGCGTGCATTATTGCGCATCGGCGTTGGACGAGTCAGACTTCAACAAGTGCATCCACCAATTCCTGACACCAGGTTTCGTCGGACACTGTCAGAACATCAGCGAGAAAGTCGATACAGGTGAGTCGTGGACACGTTGAGTCATTTTGCCTGAGCGAAGCAGTTGACAAGGATGGATAGGCAGTGGAGAGATGCAACACAGTAGAATGGGATGGGCTTCATTGGCGGTGATGGCCTTGTCTGTTGCAGTTGTATTCATGTAATCATAATGTCGTATTCTGGGCATGTTGAAATGTCAATCACCACTCGATGATCTTTTCAGTCTGCCAGAAACCGCCTGATGTGCCACCAATATCGCCGAGAGCGAGCATGACGGGAGTCTTTGCGCCCTCGTCGGGAGTCTTGACGCCGTTGCCCTTGGTCATGTCGGTGTTGACGTAGCCTGGGCAGCAGGCATTGACCAGGACGCCTCTTCCCTTCTTGTCCTCTTCGGCAGCGATGGCCTTTGTGAAAGCAGTTGTTCCAGCCTTGCTGACAGCGTATGCGGCGGATGGCCATCCCAGCTCTTTCTCTTTGCCGTCTTGTACAGCCTTTGTGAATTGTTGCATGAGGGCGGTGCAGTCGGAGACGCCAGATTTGGAGGCAGCGATAAAGGCGTCGCGCAGCTGGGGAGTGTATTTGTTGAGCTTGCCGGCCATGGAGCTGACGTTGACGAGACGACCGCCGGGGCGGATCAGAGGAAGGATGGACTGGGTGGCTTCGAGGGTGCCGTAGTAGTTTGTGGCGAGAGTCTGCTTGACGACGTCGCTGTTGAAGCCATCCATGGCGATGCCGGCGTTGTTGATCAGCACATCAATGCCGTCGGGGTGCTCTTTGCGCATGAAGTCGCGGAAGGCGTGGATGCTGGACTGGTCGCTGACGTCGAACTCGCGGAAGGTGATGGTCGTGTCGCCGCCGTCCCGGGCGAGGACCTTTGCCTTCTTCAGCTGAGGATCATCTTGGAGAGCCTTGACGGCGTCGGCGCCTCGGGATGCAGAGCGAGCGCAGAGATAAATGGTCAAAGGTCCGTTGCGCAACGCCGACGACGGGTAGCTGAGGGCCAGGTTCCGCACTGTGCTAATGTCAGCTTCTTCCACCTAGACATGGGCGCAATTGGCTGACCGATGGCGAGGCCGATGCCCTTGTTGGCGCCTGTCACTGCGGCGACTCTGGATTGTACCGCCATGATCTTCGTGTGCTCTCTTGGTGATGTTGTTGCTGGCGGTTGGTCTGTTGCTGCTTTGTGAAAGAATCACGTCGACGTCATGATTGCTGTGCTCAGGCCATGACCCTGACACGCACCATGATTTGTATCTGCCACTTCCACGACATTATGTTTGAACAAAGCGACATTTTGTGTGGTCCATACTGCCAGGCCTGACCTGACCTTCATACAAGCTGTTATCACATCTTGTCTGATCACAATCGTCTATTTGTGTTGTTTGCTTGCCCTGTCGCAAAACACAAAATCTTGACTATAGTCCATCACACACAATGTCTCAATTGTCTGATAACCCTGTCAGAGTTAAATCTCGAAACTTGTTGGAGATTATGGCGAACCGACAAGGAAAACGATGGCACCAACGACCGTGTCTCCTATTGAGGTCTCCGCGCTCGAATGGGTCACCGCCTGCATAAATCCAACGCATCCAACATCACCGCAGCGAAGGATTGCCTACTGCGCCTCAATCACAACTGCAGGCTCGAGTATATCTGTTCCATGTGCCTATAGCATTCCATCATCTGTAGCCCCAACCACCACCAGAATGTCCAACGAAACAAAGCCTTTGTTTGCCCCCACAGATTGCGCCAGCCTGCACAACCAGATACTTCAACGAGCCACACAACAAGATTATGGTGCCATACAACCTTCGGCAAACACACTCCAAGCTTGCAGTGATGCAATCCGAGCTCGTCTCTTGCCTGAAACCCAAGAGTTCCTAGCTGCCATCGCTGCCAGGCCTGTGAGCACTACATCGACCGCACTCACTCCGTTTAGCCTCCATCCAGATCCCCAAACATTCTTCCAACACACCGAGCTACCCCAGTTTGCGCCATACAAAGACAATCTCGTCATGTTGTATCCAGCCAAGGACACAGCTGGGGGCTTGTTCATCTTGCAGCAGCAAAACCTTGCGTCTTGGATTGACTCTGACCTCCAACTCCCGCCAAAAACATCATGGCTTCCATTAGCAACCATTCTGGAACGATGGCTTCAGATGTGGGATACTGGCAAAATCACGTCTGAGTTGAGGCTCAAGCCATGGTGTGAATTGGACCTGCAGGCAACCCTCGAAGCCTGGAATGAATTGGTCGATGCCATCGAGGACAGGCTGCCCGATCCCGTGCCGCCTCGGCCATCGCATGAATCGCTCGTCGAACAGAGCGTTGCAGAAACTTGGGCAGAACAGTCTTTCCAGCATGCTTTCATTACTAGAGCTCGTCGCCCAGCATTTGGCTGGGTCGGCCCTGGTGTTTATAAGTTGACATCCGAGTATCTTGAATCTAGACACACGGCAGAGCCTCAGGACAGCGAGCGCAGACAGGTCATTGGCAGAAAACCTGGAGATGATGACGACTATCAATCACTCCTGTCTCGCGATCTGGCGCCTACCTTGCTGTTTCCTGGTCGAGCTGTAGAATCTACTTGGCGGGACCATTCAAGGCCTTCCCTGAGAGACTACAAAGGGAGAGGCTCCGCCTTGTTGGCAAATAAAGCGGGACTCTATCTTTGTCCTGACGAGAATTGGAGTGATGCAGTCGTCTTCTCGGATGGCAGAGGCAGAGAAAATTCCTTCACCTACAAAGGGTCATGTCCGTGGATGCCTGGCAGACCACCAGCCCTCCTCCGCGATGTGTTCCAGATGTGGAAGATACTCGTGGTGAACGGTGCTTGGGATGTCAGGAAGGGAGGTGTATTTGGCAACATGGCACACTTTCATAGCCAGACCTACTGTTCTGATTGGCATGTCGCGACATCCTTCTGATAGTTTCCTTGCTTGTCTTATCTCAGACAGTCGTCCGGCCCAGGAATAACGGCCGTAAACAGCCCCGGATCTCGTATCGCAACGTCACGTAGGATTCAGGATGCAAAGCTTGACGCGACAACATCCGAACAGATAATGGACGAGCGAATATTTAGGTGCAGAGACCTGTCTTCTCCTCATTCCTCACTTTCGCGACTTTCGTATCGCACTTGTCGAACACTTCCACCTGTACAACCCTCCACCCAATCATGTTGACCATTGCAGTACTATCCTCACTTCTGTCACTGGCGTCTGCGGCTGCCATTAAAGATCCACAGCAACCGCTCTTTCAAGATGGCATGAACACAGCCCTTGACCATGTCGACCAGGCAGGTTTTGTGAGGTTTCCCATTGAAGCCATGAGCGACACCGTGTTCCGCCTCCACCATCACGCAGCCAAAGCATTCCTTGGTGACCAGTCATATATCGTTCTCCGAGAGGGAGAAATCTGGAAACGACGCTCCGAGATCTGGAGCTACCTCGAGGAACACAACTTGGACTGTCAAGAGTGGTTGGACGCCGAGATGGAGATCTCTCAAGAGAATGGTCGAAAGATCGTCATGTCGGGCGGTCGCATTTTCGACACTGATCCAAAACGCGTACCTGAAGACGTGATTGCTGCGCTGCAGGAACTCTCGGAGCAAGAACACGAGAATGCCATGGGAATGAGGTGTCAGAAGTTCTGTAACACCACTCAATTTGATGGTGGAGACAGCAGAATGTCTTCCGAAGATGATACCAACGGAGGCCGGGCCACGCTTGATCAGAGCTGGATGATCACAATCCCAGACGAGTACATGCAGTATCAGATCTCCAAAGCTGACTTGGATGACTTGTGGAAGGCAAAGGAAGACCAGGATAAGAAAGACATCCTTGTAGGCAAGCTGTCGGTCAGGAATGTGGAGATGCCAGATCTTAGCAAGTGCAAGAAGGTGAAGGATATGTAATGCATCGCTTGTATTGGTTACCGCAACAGTCTTTTCAGATGGTTAATGCCTCTCCTCGCAATCTTGGTGGGGTCGAGCATCGCGCTATCCAGATGATTACTGTAGGTAATGTTTGGTGATAGCGGAGTCGAGTCCACCAGTCATGTTCATCCCCCTTGCCTCGCATGGTACCGAGTCAAGATGACTATGCGCTTTTACTATCCACGTAGGACCTAATGATCTGGTTCCCTTCGCTTCACTTCCCTCAAATCTGGACAGCCGTTGGTTGACTTCCTCGGGACCATTATTGCTGGTTATCTTCCCATCATGGCTTTGAAATGCATGGAACACTGCCTGAACACAAGCCAGACAAGACCGTTGCTGGGAGCGACACTTTGGAAATCCGTGCAACAGAAACGTAGACGTGGCGGTGGGTCACCTGAATTGAGATCGAAACTCATACCGACCGAAGCTGGAAGAGGAAATTACGACTTCAACACTGACAGAAGTTTGCTTTCCGCGAGCGGTGAATGTCACAACTCAGTGCAGACATTTCTGTTCAATCGAGCGATTTGTGGCTGTATGAATTCACAAATGTGGAGAGCAGACATTGTTTGGACACTATTTAGATCTTGGCACTTCCAAGACCTGCTACCTCTTGCTGTTTTTGGCTTTGCGAATGTACAGGGCCGAAGATATCCTTCGGAACAATTGAGGTTGTGGCCACCAAAGCCGCGGTTCGTCAAACGTCGAAGTCGATATAGACGTTCCTAGGAAGCAAGTACCGACGAACGTGGACAGCCGTTGCACTGAGGCTGGGATACTTTATTCTCATTAGCCAGCCATCTTTTTGGTGCAACCCCTCTCATGCGGCACAGCGCATGCCTGTGTATTGTTGCGTTTGCCGCCGCTCTGGAATGTGCGGTTCATTTTGGTAATATATCTTATGACAGCCAATCCGACCGGACATCCCTTGTTTTGTTTCTTTTTCGGACAACAAGACAATCTGGATGACAGTCCTTGCGAACCTATCGCGTCAAGCCGTTAAGGGGATTTGTTCAACGGTCGGTTCATCCTTCGCTGTTCAACGTCAGCCTCCGCATCATCCGGCTTTTTTGGGGTCCCACTTCATTCTTTTTTTCGCCGGTAGAGATAAAGTTCTGATCGTGTAAAAACGTCCAATAGAGCTGAAACTTGCTATAGCACTGTCTCACTGTACGAGAGCTTAGGATAAATCTACGTTGTCCCCTTCCTAAATGCGCGTTTCAGGTACGGCTGGATCGTCGACTTTCGCCTATTCACAGACCTGACGTCCTATAGCGACAAGGACATTATGACGGAGCTAGGATCAGCGGTCGTGAGTTTTGGCTGGGTGTTGATTGCCTTGTCAGGTGTCATCGTCACAGCAAGAGGTGTCCTGAAGATCCTACGATTCCATGGTCTAGCATGGGAAGACTATCTCATGATTATCTCAATGGTAAGCAGCACTCCTAACTTCCATCTCAACAACCATAGAGCTTTTGCTAACGATCGTATTTACAGCTCCTCGCAGTTGTCTACGGAGTCTCGACCACGCTACTATATGGAACCAACCCTACCGAGCACTCTGCCTTTCACTCACCCAGATTTGCGCAATACATCTATATCTGCCATGCTGTCGGTTTCTTGGCTCCGTTATTCAGTCGCATCTCATTCTGTCTTTACATGCTGCGTGTTCTCAGCACAACATCCGCTACCAGAAAACGCTGCATCTACGCCTTTATCGCACTCCAACTCTTGGTGAATGTACCCATGTCGATCTTGGTGTTCACGCAATGCGGGGACTTCCACAATCTTTGGGGACACGGCATGGCGGAGTCAGCGCCATCTTGCGTGCACCACATAGTCATCAAAAGCGCAGCTATCACAGCATCGGTCTTCAACGCCGTCACCGATCTTTTCTTGACAATCTTGCCGGCAATGGTGGTTTGGAGTATCAAAGTCATGACTCCACGTGCACGCCTCGGGCTCGTCGCTACCTTGGGCTTGAGCTTCTTTGCAACTGTTGCCAGTGCGATCAAGGCCTATTATGTGTATGCAATGTACACATTCGCACCATCCATGCCAGAAGTGGGACACTTGATCATCGTCATGTGTGTGGAAATCAATGTGGTCATCATTGCCGCCAGCATTCCGGTATTGGCACCGTTGTTTTTGCAGAAGAGTGGAAGGAGCAGGAAGGGCATGTACAAGGATCCGGTGTTGCCGACCTACGATATCAGTGCGGAGGGTCCTGACGTTTCAATGCAGTCGTCGAGCAAAATCATCGGAAGTTCGGCAAAGAGCAAGAATATCTCGATCGCCACAACGGCTGTGGACTCTTCTGTAGAGAGCAGGAGCGGCTACATGGCACCGCAAACACCTTGGGACGAACTCCCCGAATTCGTGTTTTTGAGCGACAATAAGCAATGAGCGCCGGTTGCGCGTACAACGACTATAATCCGGCAACGACTATAATTAATACGATGTAGCGAGCTTCGACTCCACGAATTTTTGTTTCCTGTATGATTAGCTTGTTAATCTCAGTTCACCATAGCATAGGCAACTCAACAAACCACTATCTTTTGACATTTGTCATTGAACGACCCTTGCCCCTAAGGGGAAATCATGGGTGGTAAACCTGACACAAGGCATTACGGGTAGTCATTTCTGACGTCGTTCTCTACCTTTGCAGCTCTATCACGCTTAGGCTGTCGCTTGCGTTCCTCTCTCTGCGCTTCTTGCTGGAGCGATGGCAGCGTCTGCTGGTCTACGCCATGCTTGCCATCTTTGTGATGGACAGTGTTGCCTCCATATTACTTGTCCTATCTTGGTGCCCCCATCCTGCACAGTATGCAGCGAAGACATTGTCAGCCCAATGCGTTGGCACGACCAGTGGCCTCAATGCTGCCAGCATCCTGCAAGCTGTTCTCAACGCCATTGCTGACTGGCTTTTTGCTACTTTACCTGTCATCGTCATCTTCAAGGCTACCACAATGAATAGGCGCGAGAAGTTTATTGTCGCAGGCATCTTCGCATTTGCCATCACCGGATCCGTGGCTACGACACTCCGGCCTGTTGTCTGGCCAGCTCTGACGCATGGTTCCGACTCTGGGATTCGCACTGGCATGACATGGGTGTGCGATTGAGATAGGCGCTGGTCTTGTTGCTTCTTCAGCTGTTACTTCTAGGCCACTGTTCAAACAACTACATTTGAACAGAGCCTGGCGCAAAAAGATCAGCGGTACTGATAATCTAGAACAGAGTGTGGCTAGAATTGATTCTGACGCCAAGCAAGACAACATCACCACTTCTGCATGTACTAACTAATACTCACAAGGAGTGGTGGGATTTGGAGCGCTGTACGCCAGCGTGGGAGGAGGGTCCACCGATACCGGCACCAGCTGCGCAAGGACGATACAACTGACGGGAGAGAGACGAAAAGGGACGCAAAAGGACGATAACCACTTATGGGGCGATTCTAGCTCTGTACTGAATCAGGTCAAACATTATGCTCCTCTCCTGACTTTTACAGTCAGAACAGTTCATTCTTGGCCCCTTGCACCATGCGCAGAATGTCCAAGATGGATGACGATCAGCATGGAAACAAGCACTAAGAATGTACATGCCGCACCAGGGTGATTCTGCAACCCGATACCTGACAGTCACGGCAGGAGTACTATCAATTGTAGGTAAGAATGACAAAATCGTCAACATGATCGAGAGTGATAGCACAAGAAGACATGTTGTATCTTCTTGATCAACCCAGGGTCATGCCAGTTGCATGCAATCTTTCATATATTGTAGCAGGATACTCGACGATGAATGCCGCACGGTCCGAGCTTCTCTTCACAGGACATCGAGAAACGTCGTATACTTTACGATAGCAGAATTGTAGAGGATTGATGACAGTCATCTCAAAGAAGGCCGAGTAAGGGAAAAGCTTTTGTCAATCGCCTAAGTGTAAGAGGGAAAGATAGCCATTCTCGCATATCAGCAATGGGCAGATACGACGAACCCAGACAGCTCCCAGGTCATGCACGCAGCAAACATTGGCCAAACGATCGCTCATTGGCAGATCGGGGACTCCGTGGGGTCGCATTCAGCTTATGAGGGACGATGGCGCGGCGATGATCGACACAAAAACGCTCATCGTCAATCAGGCTCAATATTCAGGCCTACTTGGTTAGCGACAAGGGCTCTGGACCACCTATCGGAAGGACCGAGATAGGAATTATCGTACAATCCAATTGCAAGTGTTCAGTGTAACACACTGAACCAATAGCACTTCATGTTGTCGCGCATTTTGACCCTAAGCTGAAAAAGATCGGACTTCCGAGGAAACATGATCTGCTTACTGTACTGTACCTTGTACAGACCTGCGGGTTCTGGACGAGGCTGGGGATTTTCCAGGGAATGATTGGGTAGCATAGACGTTTAAGGTTTCGGGGCCGCGCTACAGTACAAGTACATCGATCGGGACATTGCAGGTGTCACTAATAGCCACACTGCAAGGATGGCATAAAATAGGCGAGCGCGGCCCTCTTAATACCGTGTTAGGGCATTGCGACTCCACAGATTTGTCAAAAACCTCCGGAGGGAACTTCGAAGCTTGCATACGGACTCCCCTGCATATCGTATAGCCAAGTCACCTTTGCGAGATTCAATCTAGATTTGTCTTGCCGTCGACATGCGGAGAATTAGGAGAACACGTTTTGCTGTGCGTATCTTGTGAATTAATTGTATCCAATCGTTGCTCCCATCGACTTTGAATTTCCGGACCAGGTACATGAAATGCTCTTATAGGCGCAGATGCTCTAGTGTACTTGCCACAGGTATCTTGCATAGGCTGGCTGACATCAACAATCAGGTGTGACACACCAGACAGTTGGATAGTAGTAGGCGTGTCTCGCGTCCCATAAAGCAGAGCGATACGTTCGCATGTTTGGCCAAGTGATCCTCGAAGACAATAGACCACCTACACAGGATCAAGCTGCAACTTTACGCTCTGGAAAAACGACACGAGACAACTTCCACAGGGGACTTCATGATGGACAACACTGCTGTCAATCCGTCTGCCCAGTCTGCCCCATGGCAAAAGATTCAGGCGTGGTTCAAAAGGCACCAACGGGTCGGTGCTTCGTGAAATATCTACAAGGCTTGTCTAATTTGATGCATCCAGGCCTCAAGAACACTACCTATCCACACTATCAGTGAACCATACACCGACCAGGACGAGCGATCGGACACGCATACCACTGTATCCAAGAGGCGAAGTACAGCTCGTCCCGTCTCCTTCCTCAGCAACAACCATCCGGATGATTCGACAAGTCTCTCGAGCTCTACTATATCCAGGAGGCGTAGTCAAGCTCGTCCCATCTCTTTCCTCAGCAGCCACAATCCGGATGACTCGACGAGTCTCTCAGATTCTACTTTGTCTGAGAGATCTCTTCGGACAAGCTATACACCTCGTCATGCTGCTTCGGACTTTCTCAAGACTACGACTTTATCATGTCATCAAGAGACGGCTGAATGAATTCATAAGGATAATCGTACGCATCCCACTTTTTTGTTCCTTGTTACCTGTCAGAGCTCAGATTATAGACGATCGTCAAAGGTTTCACAAAAATTGTGCTTCATGAAACATAGTTCTTGCGAATTTTATCCATACAGCACTGTGACCCGTTGAGAAGTTCGAAATCACTCGTCAATAACCAAGCTTGATGATCAGCTCAAAAATGATTAAGCAATGAGAACCTTTTGAACTCAAAAACTTCGGCAAAGTACATTTTTCTCTTTCCCGTTGCAAAGATACACAATGCCCCAACTTATTGTTCCAAGGAGATCAAATATAGGAATAAGTTTTGTATAGATTTTTAATAATACATAGTGGGGTTGATCAATCTGGATGAGCACTACTGAACAAGACAACAAAGTGACATGACAAGCAGACACCAACCATTAGTGCACCGTAAACAGAACAACAGAAGGCTGCCGGCGGACAATTCAGAGATGGTTGTTCACCAACAGGTGACATGCGAAACAGCAAAATGCTTTGCTAAGACTCACGCATTGAATTATGCTTTGGAAACATAGAATCCTTCCTAAAACGCCAAGGTAACATTGACAAAGCAGTCAGATGCTGCTCGCAGGACAGCACTATGGAAAGAAGATAGATAGTGTATTGGATCTATAGAACTCGACTCTGATGCTACTGGACATGAAACTATATAGCGAACGACAGCGGAGGATGTAGATAATGACCCGGTTTTCCAGATACAGTGACGGCAGCTTTGTTCTCCTTTCGATAGCATCGCACACAACGTCGTATAGATATTGATTCCCATTAAGAGCCTTACGCGAGCAGTGGTAGTGATTTAGGTGTGTCCACTGGCAGCTTCGACCATCGACTGTAGCAGACTCTACCGTCTTTGATGACCGCAAAGAGATGATCCATCGGGCGGTCCAGGATGGTTATATCATCCAATGGGTTCTGATCAAGCACAATCATATCTGCGACATAACCAGCCTTGATCTGGCCAAGTCTACCTTCACAGCGCAACATGTGTGCTGGATTGATAGTGGCGGTACGAAGCAGCTCAACAGGAGAAAGCACTTGCGAGCGTATACTGAACTCCCTGGTTTGAGCGCTTGTCAACGGTCCAAGCAGGTCGGTCCCAAAACAAATCGTAACCCCAGCGTCCAGGGCTATCTGCAGCGAGCGGATCCCAGCTTCCAGCACTAAGCCGTTCTTCTTTGCGCTTTCTGGGGGTAGATACCCTGGCCAGTCGTTCATCTCAGCATATGTCACCAGGGTTGGTGTCAAGAATGCCCCCTTTTCCGCCATGAGCTCGGCTGTCGGTCTGTCGATAAAGTTGCCGTGTTCGATACCCCTGCACCCGTTGTTGATTGCGTGAAGAATGGATCTTGGGGTGTATGCATGAGCAGTAGTCTAGTTAACATCAGCACATTCTTGTACGCAATCTGAGGTATGGTCTGACTCACCAAGAGATCTGCGTTGTTAGCAACTGTGGTAATCGCCTGAACTTCCTCAGCAGTAAACTGGATGTTCTCCAACTTGTCCATGGGTGATGTGACTCCACCACCCGCCATGATCTTGATAAAATCAGCTCCTGTCCTGATCTGTTCTCTGGCGGCTTTGATACAATCTTCAACACCGTCACAGATTCGGCCGAGATCTCCGTTCGCGCCCCCGCAACACTCAGTGTGGTCATGAGGCCCCTGCTGCCATTAGTATGGTTCTGTCAACAAGTTCGAAGACTTACGCGAATATCTGCATGACCACCAGTCTGCGACAGAGCATGAACTGATAAGAACAATCTTGGTCCAGGGAAGACACCATCCTCAATTGCCTCTTTAAGAGCGTAGGTTGCACCTCCACAGTCACGGACACTTGTGAAACCGCGAGCCAGCATCTGCTGACATACATAAGGCTGCCTGAACGCAGATACAGCGAATGGGTTGCCAAATGCTTTGCTCAAGTCCTCAAATCCTGGCACAGCCATGAGGTGGACATGTGCATCGATGAGTCCTGGACACAGAAAGCGGCCTTCCAGGTCAACAATAGCGGTATGATTTGTAAGCTCAGTTTGGCTCATCGGTCCGTCTGTTATATTTTCGATAAAGCCAGCACTAGTCTTGACACAACATCCTCGTCGGATCACGCCTTGCTCACTGTCAACAAGGTTGACATTGTGAAAGATGAATGACTTTGGGGTTGGAAGCTGCCATGGCTTGATTCTCTCGGTCTTCGACGCCATGTTGTTGCTCAAGCAGTTGCTGATGGATGCAAGATGGGAGGAAAAAGAATTTTTAAAGATGATACTGTCGCTCATTGAGGACTGAAAACGGGAGTGGACTCTACCCGCAATCTGCATGACAGCGGGCCGCCAGCTATCTCGGCAAGCGTGCGCCGCAACAGCTTCCCCTCTTTCTGAGCCTACCAGCGGCCATCAAATACCTGGCCAAGAGATACGGGACAATGTCAGGGATACGGTATCATAATTGCAGTACGTCGTGGGCAACTTCAAATAGAGGACAGAAAACGATTCCAGGATCGCCGTCTACTGCACTATTATCGAATCTTCTGCCATGACTGCAAGACACTCCTTGCCGATTGAAACCACGCAGGTTGCCAAAGAAGAAGCAGATCTTAAGGCACGTCCGAGTCTTACGTCTGCCATCGACCGCGAAATTGGATTTTCAGTGTCTTTCACCAGCGATGAGGAGAAGAAAGTCTTGAGAAAGATCGATCGTGTTATTCTACCTATGGTACAAGTACTATCCCAATGTTATGGAACTCGAATGCTAAGGACAAGACAGATGTGCTTCGTGTTTTTTTGCCAATATCTGGATAAGCAGAGCTTGAGCTATGCTTCGGTTGCAGGTCTTATTCAAGATCTGGAAATGGATGCATCGCAGTATTCGTGGTGCTCTTCTATCTTTTACATAGGTCTGGGACCTATCGGCTCGATGCTGGCACCCCCGATATGACATCTGCTGATTCGACATGGCTCTCCAGGTCAGCTGGTGTCTGAATATCCTTTCATTTATCTAATGAGTAGATTACGCTTGACAAAACTTGTTGGCTTCACGATGTAAGTTGTATCTTCCAGGAACTCATCCTTCGACACCTCTTAACTATACATCCATTAGTGTCGTTTGGGGTTGTATATGTATGTGTCTTGCTGCGCCGGTTGATTTTGCGGGCTTTGCAGCAGTTCGTTTTCTGCTTGGTTTCAGCGAAGGCGCGGTCAGTCCAGCGTTCGTAACCATTACATCCTACTGGTACAAGAAAGAGGAACATGCTCTACGAACGGCGTTAGTGAGATCTACTTCACAGATACCAAGAGGTTACAGCTGACCTGCGCAACTAGTCTCTGGATCTCGATGAACGCCTTAGCTCAGGTCGTTGGTTCTTTGCTCATGTTTGGAATAGCAGGGAACAAAAACTTGACCATCGCTCCATGGCGAGTCATGTTCATTGTCTGTGGAGCAATGACTGTTGCTATTGGGATCGTCTTCTTCCTCGCAATGCCTAGTGGGCCACAAGATGCTTGGTTTCTAAACAAGAGAGAAAAGGAAGTGCTTGCTGCACGAATGGCCAAGAGTCACGAAGGCGGAGATCGGAAAAACTTCTCGGTCGCCCAACTTCGAGAAGCCCTTCAGGATGTCAAGGTGTGGTTGATCTTCTGCTTCGGATTGCTGGTCACCATGCAATCTCCAGTTTTGACCGTAAGCATTCTAGCTCAAGCATCATGTTCCAGAATACTGACCGATGTTGCAGTTCGCCTCTTTGATCATAAAAGGCCTTGGCTATAGTAGCCATGAAACCTTACTCTATGTGGCGCCCTCCGGTGCCGTACAGCTGGTGCTGATCTGGATCGGCGTTGTCTTGTGCTTATGCATCCCTCAGCGACGTTGTGCAATAGCAATCGCATTGTGCATTCCTCCGCTTGTAGGATGCCTTTTGCTTGTCAAGTTGCCCACGTCCGCTGGCTGGGGCGTCGTCGTTTCCTCCTGGCTGGTGAGCTGCTCTGCACAAGATTGCTGTTGATGAATACTGATGGTGACAGGCATCTTGTATCACTGCACCTTGGTCGATCCTTTTGAGTTTGAGTGCTTCGAATATCAAGGGCAACACAAAACGCAGTGTTGCCAACGCCGTCTTCTTCATCGGCTACTGCGTAGGTTGCATCGCCTCGCCACAGCTCTGGAAACACTCGCCTCGGTACTTTTCTGGAGTAGTGACTGCGATTGTGACCTGGTTCCTTCTTATCGTAGTCACTGTCGCTCGGTGGTTATTATGCATGGTTGAGAATCGAAAGCGAGATGTCGAACTTGCTAGACCTTCTGAGTCGTTGGAAATGGACGACCTGAGGATTGATTTGGATCTGACGGATAAAGAGGACAAAGCGTTCCGATACTCGTGGTAGATCCACCTGAGACAAACAGTCAGTAGCTATTTAATGATAATTATGATAAGTAGCATGACACAAGCAAAGATGATGACATCCTTGTATGGACTTGTTTAGGTTCGGTATGTGTAGATGTGGTTTAGGCTTAGGAGCTTAAAATTGATGTCGAATAGTCCAAAGGTTGTGATGCCGAGTGGACTACTGAACTTGGCGAGTAGGATATCTCCGAGATAAGCCGCCACCATTCAAGACCCGAAACTCCGCTTCAAATCGCAGACACAGTGTCACAGCCACATGCAATAGGTCAGCCTCCGAGTCGTGGTTTTCAGCAGGCGCGATTAACTCTCAGCAGTCGGAGTGCCTATCGCATCATTTATCTGTTGTCAAGCAAGATGCAAGATGGCAGAGTTGCGAAGCAGAAACGACAGCGACCGCGAGTTCCGCCGGAACAGCGACTGCGGGCAGCGCGCGCATGTAAGTGGTTCAAGGCATAAAACCAGCCTGCTGTCGATAGATCACCTACTCATCTATGACCAGGCCAAGCTTGCCAGCGAAGCAAAAATCGCTGTGTCCCAACGAGGTCTGGTGAAGCTCAATGCGCCAGGTGCCTCCACAGATCGCAAGATTGCGTCTACCCCATGGAAAGTGCCAGGTCGCCGCAGACACCGACGCTGCATAACGGGAATGTAGTAGATCGTGCTGCTGATTTTGGCCACGTAGTCTGCAGTGAGGTAGGAAGTAACGTTGGTTCACCTGAAACATCTACACAACCCGTGCGTATTGATACGAACCCTGCCACGGACCATCTTTCACAACTGCTGTCACGACTCAAAGACGCTGTTTTTGCTAGCCCTGTCTCCCCCTCTTCCCGGACTGGTCATCTGGGTAAGAACATGGATGTTGTATCTTACGAGTGGCATCATGACATTGTCGAAAAGTTTCCGCCACAATCAGTGGCGGAGTTCTTGACGTCGTGTTGCTACGAGTTGGCGACAGACAGCTTCTTCTACTTCGATCAAAAAGACTTCTCAGCCAAGCTCTGCAACTTCTACCAAGCTGAGCATTGCTATCTTCGCAACGATAGCGTCTTCATTTGTCTTTCGCTCATGGTTTTTGCATTAGGTAGTCAGTTCGCCTACTTGAAAGCGGAGGCGGCAACGAGCACCCCAGGAACCATGAACCAACCAGGCTCATACTTTTATCGGTTAGCAAACCGCATCATCCCTAACGTGGCATTTTGCTGTTCTGTCGATGCGGTACAAGTCTGCCTCGTCACAGCAGTATATCTTTTGCCAGAACACGCCTACGACAAAGCTTATCTCTACCTCAGTCATGCTGTGCGCATCTCCATCGCTCTCGATCTTTACAGACAAAAGGAAACTTCCGACTCTACTCCGAAAGGATCTGAAGTTTGCCATCGCCTATGGTGGTCGGTGTATTCCCTGGACAGAACGATAAGCATCAAACTTGGTCGCGCGAAGTCAGTCGCAAGCGATATCATAAAAACCCCCTTGCCGTCACCCCTACCAACTCTGGATTCAGAGCAAAGTTTCAAAAATGTCAGTCACCAGATCGCCAATGCGAAGCTGGTGCTTATTATGGATGTGATCGCCGACAATGTATGCCAAGGTACCCCCAACGCAAGTAAAGACTGTGAGATGTTAGATAGCTTCTCACGGCGCTTGATCTCATGGAAGTTGTCTTTAGCACCTCAGCTGGAGCTGCAGAGTATTCTCCCTCGATCCCAGGGTTATCGCGCGGTGTTGCACCTTCATCTCAATTACCATTTTGCATGGATCTTGACATGTCGATCTGCGCTTATCAAGCTGCTGCGCCGCCGTCTGAGACAGTTCTTCAACGAACCGGACGAGCAACGAGATAGCTGCATTCTGCCACTTGAGCGCTACGCTGGTCAATGCGTCGAAGCTGCCAAAGCCATGATCGACTTGTTCGAGACACTTCAGCGTCTGAGATATCTAGGGATATTCTCGTACACTGATTTCCAAGGTTGTAGTACTGCAACGGTCATCTTGATACTGGACTGCATGTATCAAAGTCGCAGTCCTGATTCTCACTCTATCCAGACTGGCTTATCTTGCCTTGAGTTCATGGCGATTGGAAACCATCAAGCAAAAACCGGGCTCCGTTTTGTGGAGGAACTTCGATCCATTGCGGAAGATGTAGCGGAACAATGCAGACTCTCAGTGATCAATCAACCTCGAGTGTCTGGGGGAGCGTATGGAGCGGATGCCTACGAGCAATGGATCCAAGACATAGGTGCTGATGGCGTGTCAGCAACTGAGAGTATCCCAGATACCGCAGGCGTGTTCTCTGACCATGCAACTGACCAAGTACGCGACTTGCCAGGTGCTAACTCAAGCTTTGGATCAAACTGCGAGACGACAGATGTGCCGTCCGCAGCGACGAATCAGCCAATGCCCACAGCAGCTATGTCTTACGATGATACTTACCTATTTGGCCTAACTGGATTGGATGCTTTGGATTATCTGAATCTGGAAGGTTTTACACACAACATAGGTCCCGCATACCAAGTTTCGCTTTGAAATGGCCTGGGTAGTTAAGTTGATCGCAAGGACTTCAAAGCATACAGGACGAAACCGTCGCACGTCAAAAAAAGGTAGGGTGTTTGTGAGCAGCATCCCCGCTTCGAGGTACCATGGTCGCCGGCTCAAGCCTTGTCCAGATGTGGCATCGGAGTTTCGGACTTACAGCGGCTTCCTGATTCGGACATCGCTGCTTCCAAATCGAGTATATCGGAGTTTGCAAACCCAGAACAAGAAACAGTGCCAACAAAATTGCAGACACAGCATTTGAACACTCTTTTCGTTTTGTTTCTTACAATTTCTTCCTCATTTCACATTTCACAACGACAGATTACCAGATCATGTTGCCCATGAGCAAAAAAGTCGCATTGATTACTGGTGGCTCACAAGGCATCGGTGCTGCCACAGCCAGGCTCTTGGCTTCCAAAGGATACTTTGCGGCCATCAACTATTCGTCCAACACCGCGAAAGCCGAAGAAATCGTGAAAGAGCTGGGCGAACAGAATGCTATGAGCATTCAAGCGGATGCCGGTCAGGTGTCAGATATCGAGAGAATGGTGCAGAAGACTGCCCAGCGCTGTGGAAGAATTGATGCACTTGTTGCAGCCGCGGCAGTCTTCAGCCTTCGGAAATGGCAGACACAGCTGAGGGTCGTTTCGACAGCATGATGGCGTTGAATGTCAAGGGTCCGTTCTTCCTTGCACAGGTGCGTGTCAAACACAGTTCTATTTCGCACACTGCTGACATCTCATTCACAGAAAGCGTCTCCTTTCATGCCGTCTGGATCCCATATCGTCTTTCTGTCAACTACTCAATGTCATGCATCAACTGTGACAGCGCCCTATCTTCTCTACAACATGACCAAGGGGGCAGTCGAGCAGATGACTCGAGTCCTCGCCAAGGACTTTGGCCGGAAAGGGATATTCGTGAATGCAGTCGCTCCTGGTCCGACAGCGACTGATATGTTCTTGACCGGAAAATCTCCTCAGTCCTTGAAAACTCTCGCAGGCTTCAGTCCGCATGACCGCATCGCAAGACCTGAGGAAATTGCAGATACTATAACACACTTGACCGAGAGTCGTTGGGTTAGTGGTCAGGTGGTCAAGGTGAACGGCGGTATGGCATGATCGTTTGATTCTCGTTTGTCCTATCCATGCCACTTGTATGATAGAGTTCAGAATGATGCCGCGAGACGAATACTGTTCGAGTGCAAGGTTCGAAGGCGTTTATTGTATGAGATCTAAGTCAGCGATGCTTGCCTACATCGCTAATCACAGTTCGAAGCATCCTTTCCACCACTTAATCGAAAACTCCCAGCAGCTGGCCATCGACCGTGTGAGGTTCATCAATGAGTGGCAGGAGTGACATAGCTGAAGGGTCCACCGTTTGATCCGAGAGGACCTCATCTAATCCCGAGAATACATTCAGGGCATCCAGATCCATCGTGGACGTATAGGTGGAAGGCATAGTAAAGGCACAATCTTCATCATGTTTGGCGGCACCCGAAGACAAATCGAGGGACTTGTGTCGCTGCCCATTGCTACCATTGACGAATCTCAAAGTAGCGTTCGACGAAGTAGACAGTGAACCTGTCTGGAAGCCACTAACTACAGAATCCATATGCGCGAGAATCCTGCGCGTAGTTTCTGCAGCTCTATAGGCTGCATGTGAATTGCATTCAGCGAGGACATCGAAGGTGGCGAGAGCGTTTTGCAACGCCGCGTGTGCAGAGGGTGAATGAGGGCAGAAAGGATGTGCCATTGCAAATGCAAGCAGCGTCAGTGTGGCATCCCATAGCATCCTTGTAGTCTCATGCACGAAACTCAGCACATCGCTTTCTGTCGAGACTTGGCGGATGATTTGAGTGGTGATGATCGCATGATTGAGACTCCAAACACTGTGCTCGGCGCTGACAGGGATTCTACCAACAGAGCTGGAAGGAAATCGTATGAACGGACGGTGCAGAATCATGAGGAAGTTGTGATACGACAGTTCGAGCAGTATACGTTGTCTCTGTAGCCAAGAAGGGATTGGTTCCTCGATGTCCAAGGGAGAACGAACTGTTGAAAACGGCCGACCGGCGCCTCTTCTAGGAGTCTTGAGCAGATCTGGGACTTGTTTGGTCCAGTCATGAACAGGCTTGAGACATTCAAGAAGGTATTCTGCGGAGTCCTTGATGACGTGGGCCGACTCATAGAAGTCAGAAGTATTAGCTGCTTCCAGAGCCGCTGCACAGTTTGTAAAAATGCTTCATGAGCTTTTCGTACAGCAATCGTGAGACTCAAATGCATGTTAAAGTAGGCGATGGATGGTAGTCCTCTGAAGGTTGTCGAGAGGTTGTCCGCAGGCAAGGACGTTTCGGATTCTTCGACCGTGTGGGGAATTGAACAGGTCGCTCCGCGGTGATTGACAAGAAAAGGCTGGCCCAGATCCAAACTGATCCGGACGTCCATGGTATAGATACTCCACCAGATATTCTGACGCAATACCTTTTCCTGCTCGGGCATGGTCGGAGGTGCTCCATGGTGTAAGCCTAGGGCCAACGCATTGCGGAGCGCTTGTGCAAGGCTGTCATGTGCTGCGTTCGTCAAAGAATTGTTTGCAAGATAAACAGCCGATAGCAGATGGCATTGAACAGTATGAATACTCAGCCACTCTGTCCTGGTCGACATGAGTTGGCGAGCACGATCGAACAAAAACTGGCTTACACGGACTGAATGTTGAGCCTGGGATCCTCCGGATTCCCCATCAGAGCTCATGAAACAACTGCCGTATTGAGCACATAGAGCAAGCACCACATCAACCAGAGCTGAGTCACCACGTACTGAGTCATCCAAAGTCCACAAAGAATTGTAGTCTCGTGTAAAAGCTTCAAAGTGCAGTACAGGCAGGAGGATGTGGTAAGATTGCCAGAAAAGGTTGAGGTAGTGTTCTTCCTGGAGTCGCGTCATGCTTATGAGATCGGAATATGCTCCTTCATTGGCAATACCGATGGTCGACGCTGCACTTCCAAGAGAAAAGGGATCATGCAATGCAGGTTCCCCTAAAGCAGAGCTAAGATATTTGTGACAGCGGTGGATGACAGAAGCAGGTGACGAGTAGTTACAGTATCGAGGACATCCGGTTGCTTCATCAACGACCCAAGTGGCAGCACGGGCGGCCGACGTCTGGCTTCCAGTGCATTGTGATGAATCAACGGTAGGGACAGATGATGTCGATGGCGCCTCTTGCAAACCCGAAGCCACTTCTTTATCGCGGGCATCAGCCTCTAGGTCTCTTATATAAGCCTTGAGTCTCTCAATCTCCCTTCAATGAGTCGTCAGCGACGAAGTGCGCGACTTCGAAACAGTGGAACGGACTTTGTCGCGCTAGCAAGGGTACGAACTTCATTCGAACCAGTAACGCAAGAATTCCCGCGCTCGACACAGTTGTCGCAAGGATCACTGTCGTTACATTTGACGCGATTCAGGCGGCACCAGTCACAGGCACGAGCGACTTGTTTTCGCTTGGTGCGAACCCCATTGTTGCGGTTCTTCCTCACACCGCTCATGGTTGCATCAAAAGTCGCAAACATGGTAGAATCTGAGGCAGGTGACCTGCACAGATGTCTCGAAGTCTGAGGATGAGAACCTCTGCCGTCAATCTCACCCGTGTGGCAGTCCTTCGCTGATGACTCAGGCAGCTACATGGGCAAAACGTCGGCGATACTTTGACCAAGCTCAACCACGCTTGGCGCAGATTATAGCTTTACAGGAGATGACACCCTGTCCGTTCGATGCACGAGACTGACATGCGCAATATCAGACTTTCTTCGGCTCTAACCTATTTGCTTCTATGAGATTGTTTTATTTACTTGGCTGGCCAAGGGCATACACACAGGTGCAATCCCTCGAATCACACAAAATCTTGAAATGCAATCTTCCTTGCAGATACCTTGCAACAGTAACGAGGATACTGGCATACGGTCAAACAAGCATATGCCAGTCTGCATTGCTCATCTAGAGCCGAAGATGTCCGGGCATGCGGCTATCAGTGGTCTTGTCTAAGAAAGGGAGAGTGCTCGTACAACCTCTGACACATGGTAATCCCACCTTCAGTATAGCACAGGTGAGTGGAAGTGAATATAACCTAACCATGCTATCATCTCACGCCTGCATACCGACTCCTTTTTCTGATATGCTTGCCATAGCGATAGAAGATATAACTAAAATCAATCAGCACCCCGATAGGATTGTCGTATAGCCAAAGATGATACTGACGGGCACGGAGCAAGGATTGCCGCAAGCATGGTTACGAGGAATGTAGCCCATTGGTATCCTAGATCATTATACACTATATGGCGATCAGTAAACCTGGAGCCAAATCCGTAGGATGGTATGGTCTGCAGACTCACTTGCAGGTCCAAACAGTGGAAACATGGCGGCGAACATGCTTCTTGCAAAACCATTGGCTGCCAATGCACTGGCAGCGGAATTCGGGTACGAGTCTACCAGAAACGTGAAAACGCCAGAGAAGACAAGGATGACGCTGGAAAAGGTCAGAAGAAGGCAGTGCAATATGCTCATCACTACTCACCCACAACCAAGAAAGGAACTGCCAATAATAGGCACAATCCAGTGAATGGATGAATATTGAGTCCAACCGAACCAGAGCATACCGACAACGATCAAAGGCGCACCAACGATGGCTGACGGAAGCCTGTACTCTGGTTCAGAGCCACCGACCTCGCCAGTCATCTCTTCGTGATGTCTGACCAGGCGAAGATAATTTTTGTGCCATCTAATTTCGATCAATGATCTGGGTCTGTAACATCGCTTGGAGACGTATGTACAACGGGCCTGAAAGAATCCCAATGATCATTCCTACCATGATGCCGAGGAAACTCAAGCCAACTTGCCAGAGCTTGAATCCTTGGTTATGCTCGAAGACGATGTCGAAAGCGCTGAAGAACAGGTAGAGTATGCCTAGAATGACGGCGCAGAATAGGCATAGTATAAAGACCATCGGCTCATAGATCATAAGGAGAAACGGTCGATGACAGGACTCCAAAATAGTCTTGATCAATTAGAAAGGTTCTGATCGAGCAAGGGGCGTATACTCACGCCAGGAATAGATCTTTCCAGCCTTTCAATTGGAGTGTGTCAGCGGTCATCGCCAGTTTCAGTGCGCGCCTTGACGGCTTCTCTGCGCAGAAGCACAGGCACATAAGTCTCAGGGACGAGACAAACAATCAGAAGCCACTGAATCCCTGCCCAGATAAGCAGAACCCAAAATGTCCAACGCCTGCGAAGGTCAGCAAGTGCATCCTTCCATTTTCCAAGACATACCAGTTGGCTTTATAGTTAATAAAGTCCGCAATCAGAGGCCCGAGTTCTGGACCCAGGCTGAGACACAGTCAGCGTGGAGTCGACACAAGTGGTTCCTTCGAGTCTTCAAGACTTACAACGGGGCTGCTGTGTAGACCATCATTGGCTTCTGCAATTCAGCTCCAGTGAACATGTCCCCGACAGTGCCTCCAGCGACACTGAGGAAGGCGGCCCCGGCGAAGCCATCCAAGAAGCGGGCAATGACAAGCGTGGCTATATTGTTCGCCACCGCGCATGGCACGATCCAAATTACAAACATTAAACTCGAGATGACATAGACAGGGCGACGACCATAGGACTGTGGGTGGTATCAGTAAGGACAACCAAGAATAGATATTCTTCTCGACAGACCTCGTTCAACGGAGCTAGAATCATGGGGCCCAGACCAAGACCGACGACAAACATACTCAACCCAAGAGTCGTGATCGTTCTGGAGGTCCCGAACTTGTCTTCGACCTGCGCTGTCGTACCAGTGTACAGACTACTTGCACAAGCAACGCAGAGACTTGTAGTTGAGACCACAACAACGATGACCCATTTCCACCACACCGGCAGACATCTAGCGCTGTGAGGGTCGTCCTCCGTGAAGTTCACTTCGAACTGTGGATCATAAGGTATTGATTGCTTTTCAACGATGTGTTTTGCCGAGAAGTGATTGAGCGTAATAGGACGCTCACCGCCGAGAACGTCACTTGATGAGCTCATGGTGTGTGACTCCATGAGTACGAAACAGATCAATGAACATTGCGGTAGGTTCCTCCAACTTTATATGTAGTGGATTGATCTGCTGTTGCAAATCAGAGGAGGCTCCGGACTCGCTCAAAGGGGTTTCGGAGTTGCGGAGTTGATCCTAGATTACCCAAAATGGTAATCCAGCACACCTCCATCTATGTCTTCCCGTCAGAAGGTCGCATTAGTAATGATGTCGAACGGTAATGGAACTCACCTAACGTGTCCAGCTCTGGATCAGAAACTTCGATCACTGTACTCAAATTGGCTGACTGTTTCGTTGCAGTGGTTCCGAAGAGAATGTCTATGATCATCAACACTGTCTCAGCGACTCGCCATACATCAATCAATCAGACCCGGCTATTCCAGGCCAGATATCTGCGGGAAGAGGGAACAACTCAAGCATTCATGTCATGCGTCAGATGCTGCACCAAGCAGTGCGGTTCTCTCGAAGTGAGGGGTTATCCAAACGCTCGACAGGGAGAGGACGCTCCAAGGATAATACACCAGAAGATAGATACAACGAACCGCCTATGTCTGACCTCTCAGCCTGCCTTGGTTGGCTGGAAGACGCCATCCTTCTCGATAGATTTGAACACATCTTCAGTGTGCTGCAACACCGCGTCTTTGAACTTTTCAACCCTCAACACTTGGTAGAACTTGGTCACGTCGTTGACCTCGTTCGTGTACGTCACAGAGTAGGCGCCACCACCTTTGACCTTGTTTGTCGCATCCACAACCTCAGCACCACCTTCCAATCCCTTGGGCGCATATCGCTGCCCCGATGCCAGAAAAAGCAACCTCTGCCCGATCTCTTCGGGTGTCAGATACATGGGGAAAAATCGCGCAAATGGCTTTACGATTTTCCATATGATCTTGAACCACCATGGATAGTTTGGGTCATCGAAGCCTTTGTGAACGACCAGGCCAGGATACATGTGCGAGCAACTCAACTTGCCGGCGTGTTTGATGGCTAAGTCCTCGAAGTACATGGTCTTCATGGCAACCGAGTGCGTGCGGCAGTTTGCAAACGAATAGTGCTTGGGTTGATTCAGAGAGAGGTCGTTCGGGTGCAGAGTGCCCATTGTTTCCATGCCTCCTGCGTATATCGAAATGATTCTGGCGCCGGTAGGTAAAGCGGAGCAGAGCAGGCTTGGGAGCAAGTTCTTGATGAAGCGCATGCGCGAGTAATAGAGTAGCGACATCGATTTGTCAAGACCTTCTCTTGTGTCTTGGATCCATCAGTATGTATAGATAACAAGAGAGAGTGACGATCTTACCGATTCGGGGCCCAAATTCCACTTTGCCTTGAGTCATCACCAACATGTCTATACTGGATGTCTTAGTGGTTTCAAGAATGCTTTTGATCTCGTCGCATGCCTCGTCTACACTGTGAAGCAAGCTGATGTCGCCACCTTGCACAAAGTGAAACTCAACAGATGAACACAGAGATTTGCACTCAGTCATTATCTGTTGAGCGGCTTTCTCATTGCGACCGACGATGATGATTCTCAAGCTAGGTCCATCGTGGCCGTGCGTCTTGCACAGTTCGTGGACTGTAAACTCGCCAATGCCATTTGTCGCTCCCACGAAGATGGCTGTAAGTGATTGTTTTTTGATGAATGCGACATTCGCGGCTGTGACTGTTGTGAGCTTGACCATGTTTCGAGGCTTGTAGGTGCTTGAGATCTATTGCTTGTTAGGAAGCTTGGTGCCGAGATATAGCTTGGATCGGTCGAAGGATGCGCCGATGTAACATGTCCAATTTCCATGATTGTCATGATTGCGAGGTTGGTTCCTTCGCTGTCGCCATCTCGTCTGCTTTCGGCTTAGGCGCGGACAGTAATTACTCCGAGGTCGACAACATGGTTGTTGATAGAAAATAAGTCATGCAGCAATGATCAACTCAGCATCGCTTTTCATGAAAAGTCGTTGAAGCCATCTGGTCGCAACACGATCGGAGGCAAGATCTCAGAAGTGCTGTGTAGAGAACGGGAAATTGATTGCGTGTACGCTTGTTACGCGAGACACCCTGGCCTCAAGTCAACAAGTCATTTTGTCAGTCGGAGAAGGTGTCATGGTCGTCTTGTTGACACAGTGCAAGCAAATCGGCTCAGATCGCAAGACAAGGACGTAGAGCCACTATCTCTTGAGTTAATCAAATTCGAAAGCTGGCTTAGCATGCCAGTGTCGGGGTAAAAAGTGGTATGAAAGCTGGAGAGTAGGTTCTGCTCAAGAATCTCCAGACGCTCAACGACGCTGATCGAGAGTATCGTACGCTGGCAAAATGGTAAGTAGAAAAGCAAAGAGTTTTATTCCTCTGGTCAAGCCGCCGACAGGCTTACTTCCGACCATTGAAAACGGGTATGATCAAGCGCAAGATCAATGGACCCCTGAGAAGAAAAGCCGGGGGTTGTCGTTAACGCGCTCGTAAGCAGGAAGCTGAATCCGGCCCCCCTCTCCGGAGGTGGCGGTAACACCGCCCGTCTTACCAATACCCCCTCTGCTCTGGGAAGCTCGAGACACCGACGCACCATGGTGAACTGAGAAGGACTGTGCCGGCTGTCAAAATTTTCCAAGAAGGGTTCCAATCTTCTATGTCTTTTGGTCATTTTTCGAATTTGCTGATGGCGGGTGTTTGTACCGGGACCTCAAGAATAGCACACTAATCTGTTGGCTTCGCTATCTTTGTCCATCTTCCAGCCCGCCGTTGTAAGCCTTCCGCTCAACACGAACCCCATTGCAGCTGAAATCCACCTATCTTCGTGTAAGATTGTGGCTTCGATTTTCCCCCTTTGCAATGCTCCAGATGTAGGTTAAACTGATTTAACGCTTCCACTTGACATATTTTTGGTCATGCGAGCCCCATTCTCCTTTCGAGACCGTTGTGTCAATGTCTCTCGTAGCATGGGTAGCAACCCTTAAAGCATCCACTGTTCCACTTTTCCTGAATCCCTACCCATTATTGATTGATTGATTGATTGATTCAATTGATCAGGCTACTTGGCTCTACAGCGAACCTATAAGCCGTCTCCTATTGGTTCTACC